>CM035408.1:217024390-217051890 GCA_020310875.1 Ceratopteris richardii
GAGATTTCATGTCATATGCATCCATTTGGGTTAATAAGGTAAGGCCTAGCTTTTGGGGGCTTGATTTCATTTTGTGAGATTTTGTAAAGGGTCACTGATGCATTTCATTGAGGTAGGGAAGCATTATTTGTTCACATTATTATCTCTCTATAACAACTCTTTATAAAATTATAGAAACAGTCAAGTGCTAATCAATTAGGAGTTAGCATTGCAACATCATGCTTTCGGTTATCAGAAGGATTTCTATTTCATTTCTATCATTATGATATTTCTAGTTATTTCAAGCATCCATAGCTTGTTTCGGTTTGCATGTATTTTAATCCATGTTTGTCAATAGGTAGAACATGCTACTATTCTAGAAAATGGAATGGTAAAAATAATGAGGTTCATGGTAATGGCAAAAATCATTTATTAACGATTAAGATAATTTCAATACTTGGCATGTTCGAGTCATGAAGCATTGTAGAATATAAAAACTAGTCAAATTTTCATTCAAAAGATTGAAGTATCGTGATTGTTCTTTACGCCATAACTACAACATTATTGTTGTTTAAAATTTATGGAATGGTTTAAGCAATTAATACTTAACACATAATTTTACTTGATGGAGAACAAAAGAAGACATTTGTGCATGAGGAAAGTTCAGAGGAAAAATAGACACAATATAGATATGTGAACTGGCTTGTCCACCCCACCTACAACAACCTATTATATACAAGTAGAGGATCCATGTCCTCCAATCCTTTTCCAACCCACTTTCCTACTAAAGTGGTGGTCAAGAATGCTAGGATTTCTAAGCCACACATTCGTGTTCCCAAGGTTCCTCCTTAGACTATAACCTTAATTTATAAGTTTTGCTTCCCCGTAGTTCCATTTTTTCTTCACAATAATTTTGGAAGGTGTATAGAAAAGATTCTCTAATGGTTGCTCCAATCGACCCCTATGTACAATACACATAGTCATCTATATGTGTTATTTTCTCATATCCTTATAGCTAGACCACCAAATCATAAAGTATTTGGAGTAAATTAGACTTAGAAACTCAAGTATTATAACGAGGGAGCCTATAGAAATATAGAGCTTAAGCCATTGCCAGAGGATATAAAAAAGCGATATGCCATCGATTATGAGTAAAACTTTTCTCGTACAACAAGATATAATAAAGTCCATAGACCTAAGTGGTCACTGCAAATGGAATGTCTACCAAAGGGACATCAAGAGTGCCTTTCTCAATGTAGAAATTTCAAAAGATGTATATGTGGAACAAGTCAAAGGTTTTGTTAGTCGATCGTCGGGTTGGGACAGATGTAACGGAAATCTTTGTAAAACACGTGCGAAAGGGTGTTATGCGCATATTTGTAAACCTTATATAAAGCAATGAAAAGAAGTGCTCTAGAGCGTGGGGATTTTGGACTGATTCTCGTGTTATCACCAGACTGTTCGTCTGGTTGTCTGTCTGAATGTTGCGGCAATGTGTGATGTTTAGTTTCTGAGTACTTTGGTCGTTGTGTGTAGCTATGGTATTCCTTCTTGATTGAGTTTGCACAGTGAACCTTAAGTATTGTTGTAGTGTGTCTTGTCTAAACTCTGCGTACTCTGTTGTGTTCTGTGTTGTTATCTGTCAATCTCGGTTACACGGTGAATTTAGTCCATTCAGTAAGACGTTGGACCGTTGTCTGAAGATTACTGTGGATCGTTATGAAGAATTATTATGTTAGATGTACGAGGTAGTGCTCCTCTCCTTGTTGAACTGCTAAGTACTGATAAGTCTGTGTGAACGTAGTACTCTTTCCCTAAGAACGTTGTGCAGAAGTAGTGTTGTTCTCGATCTGCACTTGTATGGTGAGAATTACCTATAGTTAAGGGTAATTCCAGTGTGTGTTAGTCTTTATACTGTAAGTTGAATTCGTAGGTACCTTCTGTGCTTCGGTTGCTTGACTGTGAACACTGTCTTGATGAAGGTTAGACTACTGTACTGTTGCAGTAGCATATTAGTCTGAAGTGATTCGGTACCAAGGTATAGATCAGTCGGGTACAGTCTAGTTGTTGCTGGTAGTTGAGCTAAGACTGTATCGACACTGTCTAAGGATAGTAGATATCAGTTATTTTGGGAGCTAAGTACAGGGCCTTTGTCTAACAGACCCCTACCACTCCAAAGAACCCCCAAGAGTCAGTTAAACGCTCTTCTGATAGTTAGAACGAAGCATTTAAACATTTAACACTTGGCGCCGTCTGTGGGAAGGTGGCATCAAGATTGCCATTTACCTGACGAAAGTGTTATCTGTGGGAAGGTGGCATCAAGATCGTCATTCGTCTGTCAGAATTGAACATCAAGATTACCGTTCGTTTGTCGAAAGTAGCAACAGAACCAGATTGTTGCAAACTTGTTGTGGAAACGTGATTATAAAATTTTAATCGATAGTGATACTACGTGATTAGTACAAAAGATGATACATGCCGGTTACTAGATCCGGTGAAACGTATCCCAACAACCGTCAGTCTGGAGTACTTAATTTACTAAATACAACTCCAGGAGGTAGAAGTACAACTAGGGCTTACCCAGTTGTCAAGAAAGTCAAGAACGTTAGAAGTGATTCCGGTCATATTCCGGGGGAACGTGCTACACCTCTGGTGAATTCCGGTACTATTTCGGCACAGTCTGTCAAAGATATAGTAACTCCAGAATCTACCAGGACGCAGTCTGAAGTTAGTTTAACAATCTTGCATAAAGATTCAAATTTTTTTACGACTAGAAACACTTTAGCTAAAGAAATTTGCGAAGCCAAAAAAACACCTTATTCTAGCGAAATTTCGGCACATTCCGGTGATATTTCGGTAACAAAATCACAGTTTTTCGGCGATAGATTACCCTTTTTTGGTGAATCTTCAGCCCAGCCACCACTTTTTGGAGTAAGTTCCCCTACACTTGACATCATGAAGGAAGGAAATTTGTTCGAAACCGAGATTCGAAGCATACTGAACAAGATTATCAAACCGGAAAGTCACCGTCCGACGATACAGATTCCGATAGTTCAGATATTCAACCGCGAGATACGGAAGTTAGTCGCAATATACTCGCCATGAATGGGCAACAACAACAACAACAGCAGCAGCAACAACAAGTATGCCCACCAAGGCCACCTCCAATAGGAGCGACGTACACTAAATTTGGTGGATTCCCAGGAGATGACCCGGATGCTCATGTACGCACATTCGAGATAAGCTACGCTATTCTCAACCATCCACCTGATCCGGCGTATAAGGCTATTGTTTTTCAATCGACATTGGTCAATGAAGCAGCTAGATGGCTTACAGAATATGATATTAACCACTTCGGCACCTATGAAGCAGTATGAGATGCCTTTTTGCAAAGATTCAGACTAAAGAAGAATCTAGCCAAAATTTTTGATTACCTACAAAATAATAGACAGAAGATAAATCAAATTGTACAGGAGTACGCTACCCTATTCAGGACGCATCTAAGGCACTTACCACCAGCACACGCCAACCTACCGGACGACGTTATTACTCAGTGGTTTATCAATGGCTTGACTCCACAACTTAAACAGATTATGATCATACACTGTGTAGGAGCTATGACGCTAGATGCAGTAATCCCAATGGCTCTGTAGTTGGAAAAAAAGGTTGGAGGATTTATAGGGGATATGGAGTGGTTAAAAACAAACAGAAATGTCACGGAAGAGATGACCAGACAAGTATACTACACCACATGCAAGAATTCAGGCCATACTAGTGCCACTTGTGCACTTAATCAGTTATTCTGTGCTATCTGCAACACTGCCAGATACACCACCAGAAACTGCGCATACAACGCCAAAGTGCGCCACTATCAATGCTATTATACAGGAACCAGGACAACCAGCCAATCATTATGTACCTCCGCAAATGAGGAACAATCAGCAACAAGGATATTGAAATTACAGAGGAAGAGAAATAACAACTACAACGCAAACCGCTGGCAGGCCGGACCAGCACCGGAAAATCCCAATTTGCCACCACCGGGCTGTCATTTCTATGGTGAATTTGGTCACATTAGAAGATTCTATAAGGATGCAGCTGAATATGATCAAAGGAAGAAGGAACGACAAAATCCAATGGCTAATATGGTACAAATCACACCAGTAGAAACGCAAGCTACAGTAATTCAAACCCGCTCCGGTAAACAACGGCAGCCTGCAACAGAATTATTTGAACCAAGTATACGCGAACAACAAAGGATGTACAACAAGGCTAGTCAATGGACCACCGCAGAACCTCCAGTCTTCCCAGATCCTATTCCGGTAACCCAGACTCCGTTAACCGAAGAAGGAACACAACAACAGGATTCCAATTCAGCAGCAGGCACATCATCAGCAGCAGATACATCATCAGCAGCAGACACATCATCTTCAGCGGGCGTATCACCTTTAGAATCTGTGGAAACAATCCAATCACAAAAGGCCTGGGAAATTTTATCTAAAGCATCCATCACTCTTCCTTTGGGCCAATTACTTGCACTAGTACCGGGAATTCGACAACAATTTCAACAACAATTTAGTCTTGCGCCTCCTTGCATTCCTGTGACAGCAACGGTGGAACCGGAACCTGATTCTACGATCGATCATTCAGTTCCTCTGATTACGGTATGGTATAAAAGTCATAAAATCACATAGGTATTAATTGATGGAGGATCCGGTGTCAACATTGCTACTGCTACACTATGTAAGAAATTAGGATGGACCGAGATCGAACCAGTCCAGTTTTTTGTTAGAATGGCTGACCAGTCTAGAGTCCACCCAGTAGGCCTTGTTCAGAATGTACCTATAACTTTGCAAGGCACCACATTTAAGATGACCTTTGTCGTCTTAGAATTACCGGAATCCACCCTCGACTATAATCTTCTTTTTGGCCGTCCTTGGCTGAAGCAAGCTAAGGTGATACAAGATTGGTCTGCACAAGAACTCACCTTCAAAGATAAGAATAAAAAATATGTTATAAAACTAGATGCTATACAGCCCTGTGAGTTGCATGCTCGACCATATTTTGCAGAACCAGTTCATATGCTAGATGGGTTGTCAGATGATGAAGAAGAAGAGTTTTTAAAGAACAATCTTGATTTGATCTCTTTAGGAACTATTGATCTACAATCTGTTGTAGACAATTGGAATCCCGCAGTTTGTACGGTGATGCCTGTAACGGAAAGCAAGAAGGAAGAGACTGCTGCTATAGATGATACCGAACTACAACAACTTTTTAAACCAGCGGACGATACAGAAAAACCCCGACAATTCTACGTGCCACAGGATCAGTTGGTTACTTATAATTTAGGCGATGAAGATCATCCGCGTCCTGTGAAGATAAAACAAAACTTGCCGGAAACATTTCAAGCAGGCTTAATCCAGCTACTCCGAGAATTCTCCGACGTTTTTGCCTGGGATTACAAGGATATGAAAGGATTGGACCCCCGCATCTATCAGCATAGAGTCGTGCTAAAGCCAGAAGCAAGACCGATCAAGCAACCCAGCTACCGGATGAATCCAAACTATGCATCACAGGTAAAGGCAGAACTTGATAGGCTACTTAAAGTCGGATTCATTGTACCAGTAGAGCATGCTGAATGGATCTCACCAATTGTTATTGTCCCTAAAAAGAATAAGCAGTTACGAATATGTGTAGATTAGCGAAAATTGAACGCAGCAACAGTGCCTGATCCTTTTCCGATCCCTTTTCTGGACACAATGCTTGATAGAGTAGCAGGCCACGAAATGTATTCATTCTTAAACGGATATAGTGGATATAATCAAGTTAGAATGGCTGAACAGGATATACCAAAAACTGCATTCATTACCAACTGGGGAGTATTTGCTTGTACTGTTATGTGGTTTGGATTAAGAAATGCCCCAAGTACATTTCAAAGGTGTATGCAGGAAATATTTTCTCCTTATCTTACTTCGTTTATGCAAGTGTATCTCGACGATTTTTCAATTTTTGGTAAAATGATAGCACACCTGTTCCATTTATGGTGTTGCTTTCAGAAATGCAGAGAATACAGGCTCTGCTTAAACCCAAACAAATCCATGTTTGATGTTTCATGTGGCAAGCTTCTTGGCCACATTGTATCTGCACAAGGTATACAAGTAGATCCAGACAAGATCACGGCAGTACTAGAAGCTCCGGTGCCCACTACACCGAAAGAAGTAATGCGCTTCATGGGCCAAGTAAGATGGCATGGAAGACACCTACGATGGCTTGCTCACTTGGCAATACCTCTGAACAGATTAATCACCAAGACTCCTCGACAGTTTGAGTGGAATCAGGAATGTCAGATAGCATTTGATCGTTTAAAGAATTTATTAACACAAGTTCCCATCTTACAGCCTCCGGACTGGGATCGCCCATTTCATGTATTTGTTGATGCTTCAGATATAGCAATAGGAAGCGTTTTGATGCAACAAACTGATAAGTGGTTTAGACTAGTGTACAATGCAAGTCGCAGATTAGCCCCTGCTGAGAAGAATTACTCTGTAACAGAAAGAGAATGTCTAGGGCTAGTATATTCTGTCAAGAAATTCAGATATTATTTGTTGGGCCGTAAATTTACATTTCATGTAGATCATGCTGCACTTGTCTATCTAGTTCGGCAACAACATCTAGGTGGTCGATTAGCACGATGGGTTCTGCTTTTACAGGAGTTTGACTATGAAGTCCTTCATTGGCCAGGCAATTCACATGCCTTAGCAGATTTTCTTTCTCGCTTAGATTCCGGTGAAGCTCCGGTAGGCATAGATGACACTGTTAAATGTTAAATGGGTTATGGTTTAAACTGATACCGATTAAGCGTTACCTTACGTTCTATTCAAATGCTTCACGTTCACTTGGTTCCAAATCTTCTAACCGTGATCGTTCTCTTAGCCACGTGGGTTCTTGGGAGTGGTAGGGGTCTGTTAGACAAAGGCCCTGTACTATTTTCCCAACTTTTCACACACTCATAAATACTCCATCACGTCTCAGCTCAGAGGTTGATTCTGACTACTGACAACTATTCGGCATGCGGAAACTTAGGACTTCTGGACTGAATCCGTTATAGTAACCGAGCAGAAGTCTTGTTCTGATTTATAACTAGTAGAACACTCAACTTCATTAATCGGATACTACTCAATATGCTGCTTCCGTGTGACAGATAGGTATACCGAACAATAATACAACAGACAGCTATAATCGAGGTTACGCAAACTTATCGTATACCAACTCAAGCAACAAGTTCCTACCACAATTGATTCATCACAAGCTCACCAATGCTCTGTTCTCGTACAGACCTTTACCGATACAAGTTCTTTCTAAGATCGGAATCCTCAGCGAACGCAGACTATCGTATCGAATCTGGTCACTTAACCGAAAAATGCTAACATACAAATAGTTCACTTCGGCCTTACACAGTCTCTCGAAGGATGAGAAACCACACTATTCCGTGAAGAAAAAGATCCAGAACTGCATATAACTTATCACCAAACAGATTCACAACACAAGACTACCGAATAGAACTCGGCACGACAGGAAGAATAGTAGAATAGTTAGATGCGAATAGAACAGAACAGAACTCAATATTCTCATCAACACTTCACACATGGTCTCAAACAGGATGCTCGCAATTTCCCAAACGGAATCAGTAGAACAGACAGAACAGAACACATACACACACAATGCTATACTTGCAATTTCCAAACACCTCGGCTCGAGACGTAATCAACCCACTCACTACAATACCCAACAGAAGTAGAGACTCTTTTCCAAAAAACTGCCGGTCTTTACCGCTTTCCTTTCATTGCTTTAAATAGAAGTCTGTTACAAGGTTTCCGCGAATCTTTCTTTACCGCGCATTAAAGCCCTCTGTCTAAGTACAATTATCCTTGTCCGTCGGCCGTCTAACACTTTTTACGGCACGTGTCCGGGTTCATCCGTCCTGGTTCGGCGGCCCTCTAACACTGGCACGCACGGTGGACTCGAACCCGCAGGTGCATTACTGTTTTCAACATCCTTTTGCACTGCCTGTCGGTCCATGCCAGGGTTTGACTCCCCAATCCTTTCTGACCGCACTTGTTCTAGTGGCGGAACAAGTATAGCCAGCCATCTCCTGCGAAAAAGTGTCCAGCTATTTTGAACATGACTATCCAATTGCTGTTTTAATAAGTCTATGTCCACATTTGTCATTAATGTGGCATTTAGTTCTACGCCTTCATCTTTTAATATTTGCCTTCCGAACTCCTGCAAAACTTGTATCCTTGACTGCAAAATTTCATTTTCGGCTTGCAGGTGAGCATTCAGGGTAGAAAAACTTGACATTTCGGCTTGAATTTGTGTTTGGATAGTTTGCTGCCACTGATTAAAGTCTTGGACACATTTTTTTGCGGTGATCAATTCTGCCATTAGATGCCGGTTGTTACTCTGTAACACCTATATTAAAGCTTCTTTGTCATCCAATTCTTTTTGCATCTGTGTCATTAATGAATTGGACTTAGTCATCGTGGCAAATAATAACTCGTTTTTGTGCTGAATCGCTTGTTCTTGTTGCCGTAAATATTGAGAAACCTCTTGGAGTTGGTTTTGCATCCTTATGACAAAATCGGGTTGGAGATCGTCCGGTGCTTGCTCTGGACTGGCAGTTGGCAAGTTGTCTGTCATTCGTCGTTTAATGGACAGCCGAAACGGCGTCCCTATGTTCTGTGCGCTGTTACCTGTGTGAAAGAAAGGTGCAGACGAGATGGAGGGTTGAGCTGCTTCCTCAGGCTCTATGTGGTGTTCTGAATCTATTCGATCATGTTCACCGGGATAAAAAGGGGGGGACCAGTGTAGCTGCTTATCCTTTACAGATTGGACAAAATTAAATATAGCAGCTAAATAGGCTGCTAGTCTTCTGTTGGTGTGGGATCTTCTCTTATCCCCAACAATGATTTGTGCGTAGAGGTGGTTATAGAGCCAATGTGTCCAGCTAACCGGAACTCCTTCTTCGGCATGTAATAGGGGGAAAAAATTTTCTTTCGACATTAAGTCGAATTTTACTAGTAAACAAAGCTTTTCTAAATACCATTTAAATTGTTCTCGTCGGTGATAGGTGGCATTTTTCAACATGTAATACCGTCGGGGGCCTTCACAGTCGCCAAATTCCTTCCTCAGGTCCTCATTTGAACATTTAAGATATCGGGCGCCATCATAGAGTGGTAGTTTAAATACGGTTGAGACGAGCTGGGGCGAAAATCGTACCTGATTGAGAATGAAGCCGCTGGTTTGTCGCATGCTATGTAATTGGTCCTCTGCATCGTCATTAGCAATCCACTGTTTCCACGGTAATTGGGCAAACTGGAGGAGCCCTATCTTTCGTAGCCAGTCTTCATTCTTTTGCGATTTGATGTCGAGCTCGATTTTAAATTCGGTGGAGAATTTATGCTGTCTTTTCTGATGCAGAAGTTACTGCGTCATCTGCTTCATCTTGTAGGGTAGTATCTGTTGTCGTTACCACATGGGTCTGCGTATGGGCGCGCTTTCTGAGTTGCCAGCGGAGAATGTCAGATTCCGACATGCTTGGTTAAGGGTTGCTGAGAAGAATATGCTGGAAGTTGCTAACTGGGGCTGAATCTCGAAGAATACTAATGAAGAAAGCTATGCTCTGTATACGCATTTTATAAACACCAATGCTTGAACGGCCATTTGCTATACTGATTGTATGTCAGTAGGACATGACTCTTCCCTCCCTTGATAATATTTGTATCAGAGTAAAAATCATTATGCCGCGTGTTATACTGTAGATTGGTGCTAGACTGAACAAGACTTTTCATGTGCGAAAATGTCAGAAAACCAAAAGTTGATTATCATATTCATACATTATGAATTTGGATGGGCGAATATACTTATTCTTCGATGAGACCTTCGAGATACATACTCCTAGCCGATCTAAATGTTTGAGCTATCTTTTTCTTAAGAGTTTCTAATAGTTGTTTTAGCGTGTCAGGCTCTAGAAGCTGCGCATCTATTCTAGCAGAGCTAAGTGCGATTGCTTCGGTGAGAACGTTCTCGGCCTGGATCTGCACAAAAGCTTCCTGTAGATAAAAATCGTTGGATAGTGCGGCGTCCCTGGAAGTCTTCATTTCGGCCAGTTTGGTCTTCAGCTCTGCAATATACTCCTTCTGGTTGCGCACTTGGTTGTCTAGTCATTCAAACTGCTGAGTTTGGAAATCCAGAGTTTTCTTGAATGCATCTCGGTCTTTGCGCGTCTTGTCGATATCTTTTAGGTATTGGCCTTCCCGTACTAGTTGTCGTTTGAGGATAATGTTAACCTCATTTGCGCATTCTTCGGCTCGTCATAACTGTTCTTGGATTTGTTCGGTTTCTTTCTGTTGATCCTGATTCTTCTGGATGGACTCCTGTAATTGAGTCTTTGTCTCTGCGATCAATTCTTCGAGGGAGGCGTTGATATCTTCATTTTCATGGATGGTGGCCTTCAGGGCTCGTATTTCTTCGTGCGCGGCGTGTAGGAGTCGATCTTTGGCTGCAAGTTGCTCAAGGGCTGCATCTCGTTGCTCTACTAGGGTCTGTTCTGCCGAGAATTTGGCTTGGAGCTCTGCTAACTGCGTCTGGAGCTGATGGTTCTCAATCTTTGTGGCTTCGATTTCTTCCTGGAGGGGGTTGATGTCAGCTTCCAGGACGTCGACTTTGTATTGATATTCGGCCTTCAGGTTTTCCGTGGCTTCCTTAAACTGTATGGGCAGCTGGTGTGATAAGTGCATGAGGAACTGCCCCATGGAGGCTAGTTCCGAAAATACGGTGGGTGGTGGTGGTGGTTGACGAGGCTGAGAGGAGGTATCGGTGAGGAGATTCTGGGAGTTTGGCGGAGAGTAGTTAGGGGAGGAAGAGGAAGAGGGTGTAGGTTCATAACCGGGTCGGCGGGATGGTTCCGGTGGGAGGTCGGGGTTGACAGGTGGGGTAGGCAGAACAGAGTCAGTCGTAGTTACCTTTGCAACAGTCTGTTGTTCGGCTTCTGTATGATTGATGGCCGCAATAAGTTCATCCAGTGCTTTTGTGGCGGTTTCCGGTTCATCCTGTTGATGCTCGGATTCCTTTTCGGTGGACACTATCTCTGTGTCTGCTTGGTTTTGCTGGTCTTGTTGCTCTGTCGAAGTGTCGTTGTGTATTGAAGTGGCGGTGTCGTGGTAGGTTTCTTCTTGCTTATCTTCTTCGGCATCGTGTTTCTTTCCGGCGGATCCTTGGACTTCACTTTCTGAAGAGCTGATCCGAATTCGCTTCGTGCGGAAGAGTTGATTGATCTCTTCGTCGTCTTCTTCAGTTTCCTCGAGTGGTTGTGCTGATTCTTCGTGCCTAAGTGCTGGGCCTGTGGGTGGGGGTTGTGCGGTGAGAATGGTTGGGAAGAGGAAGGAGATGATGTGGGGAAGGCGAGAGCGCAGAGAGCTTCCCTTCTGGAGTTGTTTTACTATAGCGACGGATTCCTTATGGATTCGTTGGAAAAAATAAGAGGCAAAGTTGACAGGTTCGCGGGTGGCTAACTCTAGGGCGGAATAGAAGGGGCGAGAGATGCCGTAGGTTCGTTTTTGCAGGTTGAGGATTGCTACGAGGAACTGTAGGGCGGATCGTTCGGGTTCTGGGCGGCAGAGAATGGCATATTCGTTTGATGAGGAGCGGGGAAAGAGTTCGGTCATGCGAGCGATAGGGATGCTAGGGCCATTTTCGCGTCCTTGCGGGGTGAGGCGGTAGGCTGCAGAGAAGGCTTGGAAGGTGATGACGGTTCTATATGGGAGGGAAGGGAAGACCCACTGTCGTTCGGTGATGGGGAATTGGGCGATGGCGTGGATGATTTGCGCGGAGAAGGGATGGGCTTCCACTGAGTGCCAGGGCAACTCAGCGAAGTTGGCCAATCCTCTGCAGCGCAGGTATTTTCCGACGTCTGTCGGGATACCATCACGGAAAGTAGCGTAGTTGGCTAGCGCTTCCATGGTGTTTACAAGCACACTTACAGGTAACACAGAAGACAAGGATAATACGTATAGTCTTGAGAACACAATAGAGTTTAGGCGCAACCGAGGGGGTTAAATAAGGAGAACACGGTGGGGGGGGGAAGGGGGTGGGTATCATTGTGCGGTGCAGGAAAGGTACTGTTTGCATGCTGGCGTGTGTGCTTGAGTGACCGGTAGGGAGAGGCGGCTGGTAACATAAAGATTCGTACAAAACACGACTAAAAAGGGATAAAAAGAAAAACGCAAAAATTTATACAAAACGTGGTTCGTCGCCGAATAATTTAATGCGTACTAGTAGTGCGATAATACGGCCGCAGCTTCGACCCATTGATTACCTTTGGAAGTGGATTTCCGGTCAACATAGTCAACCGAAAAGTTGCCGGACCGATTTGATCTGAGATCTTGAAAGGGCCGAACCATCGTAGTTTGAATTTTCCTGCTGCTCTATCCGATTTTGCGTTATAGAAGAGTACAAGCTGGCCTACCGAAAAGATTGGAGTTTTCAAATATCGATCGTGTGTCTTGGCTTGCCTTAGTTGTACTTCGCGCATAGTTAAAAAACTGAGCCATCGGTGCTCATCAAGTTCTCTGAGTGCGTCCATTCGTGCTGTTAGTGAATATTCCGGTAGCATTTTCTGAGTGATTGCTACACGCAGACTTGGGATGACTAATTCCATGGGTGCTATTGCTTCTAAGCCATAAGCTAGTTTGAAAGGTGTCAAGCCTGTTGTTACCTTATATGTAGTCCGATATGCCCATAATACGGCGGGTAGTAGTTGATCCCATCTTTCCGGTGCTTCCATGATCAATTTCCGGAGGATATTCAACAGTGATTTGTTTGTACTTTCGGCCAATCCATTGGCACGTGGATAATAAGGAGAGCTAAAGTGATGTGTGACCTGGAATGATTGTGTAAGGGCCTTCATTAGATTGTTCACAAAGTGAGTGCCTTGATCTGAGACAATTTCCAGGGGTAAGCCAAATCGTGGGAAGACATCCGTGAGTAGACATTTTGCTACCGTAACCGCTGTAGCAGATCGTAAAGCCCATGCTTCTGCCCATCTTGTTGCATAGTCTGTACAGGTTAGTATGTATCTGTTGTTACTGAAGATTGCTGGGGGTGTGATTGGACCGATAAAATCTAATCCCCACTTCTGAAATGATTCAAGTGGTAAGATGGGTTGTAGAGGAAAAAGATGCCTTTGCAAAGGCTGACCAGTTCTTTGACAAGTATCACATTGTTTAACAAATTGTGCGACATCTCTGTACATCGTTGGCCACCAGAGACCTCCTTGCAGAATTTTCCGGTGAGTTAAGTCTACTGCAAAATGGCCACCAGAAGGAATTGAGTGCGCCAAAGTGATAACTGAATTAACCTCATGAGGTGGAATACAACGAAGTAAGATTCCGGTATGATCTGCATAATATAGTTCTCCTGCTATTAGCCAGAATCGACGGCTAAAGACTGCCAATTTCCTTCGAACTGCCTTGGTCGTCTCAGATGAGAAGCATCCTTTGGTGAGAAAAGTTAGAATCTGATCATAGTATGTAGATGGTGCTTGTGGCTGGGCCGTCTCATCGGATAGTGGTTCAGCATTATAAATCGAAGGAGTGGTGTCATCTATGCCCACCGGAGCTTCACCGGAATCTAGGCGAGATAAGAAATCTGCTAGGGCATGTGCATTTCCGGGTCGGTGAATGACATCATAGTCGAATTCTTGTAAAAGTAGCACCCATCGTGCTAATCGTCCACCTAAATGCTGCTGTCTTACTAGATAAACAAGGGCAGCATGATCCACATGAAAGGTAAATTTCCGGCCTAATAAATAATGTCTGAACTTTTTAATTGAGTAAATCAATCCGAGGCATTCTCTTTCAGTAGTGGAGTAGTTCTTTTCTGACGGTGCAAGCCTTCTACTGGCGTAATAAACAGGGCGAAACCACTTATCTGTTTGCTGCATCAGAATACTGCCAATTGCAATATCTGAAGCGTCGACAAAAACATGGAACGGATTGTCCCAGTCCGGTGGTTGTAAAATTGGAGCTTGCGTCAAGAGATACTTGAGCCGATCAAATGTAGTTTGGCATTCTTCAGTCCATTCAAACTGTCGGGGAGTTTTTGTGATTAGCCTGTTTAATGGTACTGCTAGGTGAGCAAGCCATCGTAAGTGTCTGCCATGCCACCGTATTTGACCCATGAAACGCATTACTTCTTTTGGAGTTGCGGGTACCGGGGCTTCTAAAATTGCCGAAATTTTATCCGGGTCTACTCGGATACCTTGAGCAGATACAATATGCCCAAGTAGTTTGCCACATGAAACCGCAAACACGGATTTGTTTGGGTTAAGACAGAGTCTATATTCTCTACATTTCTGAAAACAACATCGTAAATGACTTAAATGTGCTATCATCTTCCCAAAGATCGAGAAGTCGTCAAGATATACTTGCATGAATGAAGTGAGATAAGGAGAAAATATCTCCTGCATACATCGCTGAAATGTGCTTGGTGCATTTCTTAATCCGAACCACATTACGGTGCAGGCGAAGACACCCCAATTGGTAATGAAAGCAGTTTTTGGTATATCTTCTTCAGCCATTCTAACCTGATTGTACCCAGTGTATCCGTCTAAGAATGAATACATTTCGTGGCCTGCTACCCTATCAAGCATGGTATCCAAAAAAGGGATCGAGAAAGGATCTGGTACTGTTGCTGCGTTCAATTTCCGGTAATCTACACAGATTCGTAGTTGCTTATTTTTCTTTGGCACAATCACAATTGGTGAAATCCATTCAGCATGTTCTACTGGTACGATGAATCCTACTTTTAATAATCTGTCAAGTTCGTCTTTTACCTGAGAGGCATAATTGGGATTCATCCGATAGCTGGGCTGCCTATTTGGTTTAGCTTCAGGCTTCAGCATGACTCTGTGCTGATATATGCGCGGATCTAATCCTTTCATATCTTTGTAATCCCATGCAAAGACGTCTGAGAATTCGTGAAGGAGCTGAATCAAGTTAGCCTGAAAGATTTCCGGTAAGTTTTGCTTTATTTTTACAGGTCGAGGATTGTCCTTGTCTCCCAGATTGTACGTGATCAGCTGGTCTTCAGGGACATAAAATTGTTGTGGGTTCTCTGTATCCTCTGTTGGCTTGAATAATGGTTGTAATTCAGTATCTGCTTGGTCAGACTGTTCGGTGATAGCTACTACTGTACAAACTGAAGTGTTCCAGTTATTAATGACAGACTGTAGATCAACAGTTCCTAGAGACATTAAATTGGCGTTATTCTTCAGAAATTGCTCTTCTTCATCATCTCATAGTCCATCTAACATATGAACTGGTTCAGCAAGATAAGGTCTGGCGTGAAGTTCGCAGGGTTGTATAGCATCTAGTTTTACCACATATTTACGATTGGCATCCTTGAATGTGAGCTCTTGCGCAGACCAGTCCTGTATTACCTTTGCATGCTTCAGCCAAGGTCGGCCGAAAAGAAGGTTGTAATCCAAGGTGGATTCGGGTAGATCTAGTATAACAAAAGTCATTTTGAAAGTCGTACCTTGTAGAGTAATGGGTACATTCTGTACAAGTCCTACGGGATGGACTCTAGATTGATCAGCCATTCTGACGAAGAATTGAACTGGTTCGATTTCGGTCCAGCCTAGCTTTTTACATAATGCTGCGGTTGCAATGTTTACGCCGGAGCCTCCGTCAATTAATACCTGCGTGACCTTCTGATTCTTATACCATATTGTAATCAAGGGCACTGCATGATCAATCGTAGAATCAGATTCTGGTTGAACTGCGACGGTTGCTGGAATGCAAGAGGGTGCCGGGGTAAAATGTTGTTGAAACTGTTGCCGGATTCCAGGTACTAACGTCAAAAGTTGGCCGAGAGGTAGGGTGATAGATGCCTTGGATAAAATTTCCCAGGCCTGTTGAGATTGGTTATCCTGCTCTTTTGAACTTGAAGCTTCTGCTGTTGCCGAAGTATCTGCTGTTATGTCTTCTGCTGATGGTTGTTCTATTGCTGCTTCTTTTTGTTGCATTCCTTCCTTTGCTGCCGAGGTCTGAGTCACCGGAATGGGTTCTGGGAACACTGGAGGTTCTGTGGCGGTCCAGTGACTAACCTTGTTATACATCCTATGTTGTTCTCGTATCCCTGGTTCAATACTTCTGCTGCTGGCTGCAGTTGTTTACCTGATCGGGTCTGGACTGTAGCAGTTTGTGTTTCTACCGGAGTAATTTGTACCATGTTGGCCATTGGGTTTTGCCGCTCCTTCTTCCTTTGATCATACTCAGCTGTGTCTTTGCAATATCTTCTAATGTGTCCGAATTCACCACAAAAATGACAGCGTGGTGGTGGTAAATTGGGGTTTTCCGGTGGTGGTCCGTTCTGCCATCGGTTGGCATTATAATTGTTATTCCTTTGTCCTCGGTAGTTCCGATATCCCTGTGGTTGATTGTTTCTTAGTTGCGGAGGTACATAGTGATTCGCTGCCTGTCCATGTTCTTGAATAACAGCATTGACTGTTGCTGTTCCCTGTATTCTAGCATTGTAGACACAATTTCCGGTGGAGTGTCCGGCAGTGTTGCAGATAGCGCAGAATGTTTGATTTAGCGCACAGTTAGCACTTGTATGCCCTGAATTTTTGCACGTGGTGCAGTATACTTGCCTAGTTATATCTTCAGTCATATTTTTGTTTGTCCTTAACCATTCCAAGTCTTCTGAAAATCCACCAACCTTGGATTCCAGTTGCAAAGCCATGGCGATGACTGCATCCAATGTCATTGCTCCGACACATCTAATAATCATGATCTGCTTCAATTGCGGGTTTAAGCCATTGATAAACCATTGAGTGATGATGTCATCAGGTAGATTAGCATGTGCCTGTGGTATCTGCCGTAAATGTGTTCTGAAGAGAGTAGTGTATTCTTGGACAGTCTGATTTGCCTTCTGTTGGTTGTTCTGTAGATAATCAAAGATTTCAGCAGGGTTCTTCTTTAATCTGAATCGTTGTAGAAAGGCATCTCGTACTGCATCATAGGTACCGAAATGATTAATGTCGTATTCCGTAAGCCATCTAGCCGCTTCATTGACCAGAGTAGATTGAAAAACAATGGCTTTGTAGCCTGATCCGGTGGATGGTTGAGGACTGCATAACTGATCTCGAAAGTGCGTACGTGAGCATCCGGGTCATCTCCTGGGAATCCACCAAATTTCGTGTAGGTTACTCCTGTTGGAGGCAGCCTTGGTTGACCTAACTGTTGTTGTTGTTGTTGTCCGTTCATCGTGGGTGTCTCTGGTCCTGTATCTTGAGGTTGATTAGTTGAACTATCAGAATCTGGATCGCCAGACGGCGTGCCTTCCGGTGTGCTGTTTTTGCGCAGGATGCTTCGGATCTCTGCTTCGAATAGCTCTCCTTCTTTCTGGATGTCCAATATCCGAAATCTTTCTTCCAGACACGTGGGTCTGGCTGAGGATTCTGCAACAAATGCTAATCCTTGACCGCCAGTTGGTGTTTCTATCACCGGAATATCACCGGAATGAGCTAACAGTCTACCAGACTGTAGCGTTTTTTCGCTTTTACTGATTTCTTTTCCTAGAGTTTGTCTAATTTCCAGCGGCGTATTGATAGATTCTGGAATTACTGTACTTTGGTTAGGCTGGGTTGAAGTGACACCAGCATGTACCAAAGGCGTTGATCGTTCCACCGGAATATGACCGGAATTAATTCTAGCATCCTTAACTTGCTCGACCACTGAGTCAGGTCGCGTTATACCTTCTTCTCCTAGAGTTTTTTTTTGTACTTTTCTTGTTCCCGTCGTCTGGGTCCTAGGATACGTTTCACCAGACCGAGTAACCGGCATGTATCATTGCCCAGTGATATTATCTGAGCAGTTTGCAACAATCTGGGTCTGTTGCTACTGTCAGTAAATCAAATGTTACTAGATGTTTGCTTCTTGCAAACCGCTTAGCACTCTAATGCCACTTTCTCACAAGTAACTCGTAATCAAATACTACTTTACCGCAGAGATTTGTTAAACAGTTGCCACTTTCCCACAGACGGCGCCAAATGTTAAATGTTAAATGTGTTATGGTTTAAACTGATACCGATTAAGCGTTACCTTACGTTCTATTCAAATGCTTCACGTTCACTTGGTTCCAAATCTTCTAACCGCGATCGTTCTCTTAGCCACGTGGGTTCTTGGGAGTGGTAGGGGTCTATTAGACAGAGGCCCTGTACTATTTTCCCAACTTTTCACACACTCATAAATACTCCATCACGTCTCAGCTCAGAGGTTGATTCTGACTACTGACAACTATTCGGCATGCGGAAACTTAGGACTTCTGGATTGAATCCGTTATAGTAACCGAGCAGAAGTCCTGTTCTGACTTATAACTAGTAGAACACTCAACTTCATTAATCGGATACTACTCAATATGCTGCTTCCGTGTGACAGATAGGTATACCGAACAATAATACAACAGAAAACTATAATCGAGGTTACGCAAACTTATCGTATACCGACTCAAGCAACAAGTTCCTACCACAGTTGATTCATCACAAGCTCACCAATGCTCTGTTCTCGTACAGACCTTTACCGATACAAGTTCTTTCTAAGATCGGAATCCTCAGCGAACGCAGACTATCGTATCGAATCTGGTCACTTAACCGAAAAATGCTAACATACAAATAGTTCACTTCGGCCTTACACAGTCTCTCGAAGGATGATAAACCACACTATTCCGTGAAGAAAAAGATCCAGAACCGCATATAACTTATCACCAAACAGATTCACAACACAAGACTACCGAATAGAACTCGGCACGACAGGAAGAATAGTAGAATAGTTAGATGCGAATAGAACAGAACAGAACTCAATATTCTCATCAACACTTCACACATGGTCTCAAACAGGATGCTCGCAATTTCCCAAACGGAATCAGTAGAACAGACAGAACAGAACACATACACACACAATGCTATACTTGCAATTTCCAAACACCTCGGCTCGAGACGTAATCAACCCACTCACTACAATACCCAACAGAAGCAGAGACTCTTTTCCAAAAAACTGCCGGTCTTTACCGCTTTCCTTTCATTGCTTTAAATAGAAGTCTGTTACAAGGTTTCCGCGAATCTTTCTTTACCGCGCATTAAAGCCCTCTGTCTAAGTACAATTATCCTTGTCCGTCGGCCGTCTAACACTTTTTACGGCACGTGTCCGGGTTCATCCGTCCTGGTTCGGCGGCCCTCTAACAACACAACTCCGGTGATTTATGTCTCTGAACCAACGAATGATGAAATTACACACCCACCTATGCCATCTACATATTATGATCAGATCCTGATCTTTCTCAATGATGGTTGCCTTCCATCTCAGACTTCTACGGTAGTACGCAGGAAGATTGCAGTCTTTAGTCATCGATTTCAGTTAATTGCTGGAGAATTATACTATGTGGATCATACCGGAATTTTACTTTGTTGTATTCCTCCACATGAAGTTAAATCAGTTATTACTTTGGCTCACTCAATTCCTTCCGATGGCCATTTTGCTGCAGACTTAACACACCGGAAAATTCTGCAAAGTGGTCTCTAGTGGCCAACTATGTACCAAGATGTATCACAGTTTGTCAAACAATGTGATACTTGTCAAAGATCTGGACAGCCCCTGCAACGTCATCTTTTCCCTCTACAACCCATCTTACCATTAGAACCTTTCCAGAAGTGGGGTCTAGATTTTATCGGTCCGATTACACCTCCAGCAGTCTTCAGTAACAATCGTTGCATACTGACCTGTACAGACTATGCAACCAGATGGGTAGAAGCCTGGGCTTTACGGTCTGCTACAGTTGTTGTGGTAGCAAACTGTCTACTAACCGATGTCTTTCCACGTTTTGGTTTACCACTAGAACTTGTTTCAGATCAAGGTACTCATTTTGTAAACAATCTAATGAAAGCACTCACACATTCATTTCAGGTCACACATAAATTTAGTTCACCATATTATCCTCGTGCAAATGGCCTGGCTGAAAGTACAAACAAATCTTTGCTGAATATGCTTCGGAAATTGGTCATGGAAGCACCGGAAAGATGGGATCAACTGCTACCTGCAGTATTATGGGCATACCGGACTACATACAAGGTAACAACAGGATTAACACCTTTCAAACTAGCTTATGGATTAGAAGCAATAGCACCAATGGAGATAGTTATACCAACTTTACGAGTAGCAATCGCTCAGAAACTGCTACTGGAAGACTCACTGTCATTTCGGTTGGATACACTCAGAAAGTTAGATGAGCAACGATGGCACAGTTTTTTAACTATGTAGGAAATACAACTAAGACAGGCTCGGACGCATGATCGACACTTGAAAACTCCAGCTTTTACGGTGGGACAACTTGTCCTTTTTTATAATGCAAAGTCGAATCGGTCTGCTGGTAAATTCAAATTACGATGGTATGGCCCTTACCGGATTTCAGAACAAGTGGGCCTAGAAACTTTTCGGTTGACTACATTGACCGGAAACCCTCTTCCGAAAGTCATCAATGGTTCGAAGCTGCGGCCATACCAACATGCCTCTAACCCGCACTGAAACGTTTTTCGGTGGACCGCGTCATTTGGCGCTCGCTTTTCTTTCCTTTTCTTTTCTTTTCTCTTTGCGTGTTTAATAATATAAGTCTGTAAATATCCACGTTTTGAACCCTATTTATGACTAAAGCCGCCCTGCCCTTTCGAGCTCTTCATGCATGCATACCGAAGTTAAGAATTATCATCTCACTATTGCGTGATTATTACTGCTTTTTATTACTCTCCGCTATAGCACCATTACATAACCTTCTCCAGTTCGCCGAAAAAACGCTATTGTGTTTATGTGATTGTGCTCTGTGTTTTCCCTGTCCTCTGTGTACCTGTATTCTGTGTCTTCATGTGCGCCATGGAAGCCATGGCTAACTATGCCGCTTTCCTTGACGGTCTCCCTACCGAGGTAGGAGAGTACCTACGCATACGTGGGTTGGCAAACTTCGCTGAACTGCCTTGGCATTCAATGGAATCCCACCCATTCTTCGCCAACATCATCTCCGCCATAGCCAACACACCCGCCAATGAGCAAAGATGGGCTGTCACTTCCTTACCCTCCCGAACACTTATCACATTGCAAGCCTTTGCAGAAGCTTTTAGACTCCCGTCGCAAGGCCGAGAAAATGGCCAAAGCCTGACAGCTACTCGTATGATTGAACTATTTCCCAGACATTCGTCTAACGAGTATGCAATCCTCTGCCGACCGGAACCCAAACGATCAGCCCTCCAATTTTTAGTAGCCATACTCAACCTCCAAAAACGCACATATGGAATATCCCGCCCTTTCTACTCTGCCATAGAACTAGCCGCACGAGAACCAGTGAACTTCGCCTCTTTCTTCTTCCACTGCATCCACAAGGAATGCGTTGCTATCATGAAACAGGTAAACAAAGGAGGCACGCCGTGATCTAGACTACCACACATCATTTCGTTTCTCTTTCCGACCATACTCGCAGCGCAACCACCACCCAGGGGACTAGTCCTGCGACAGGAAGAGTCAATACAGCTGTGGGACGATGAGGAAGAAGACGAAGAGGAATTAAATAAACTATTTCGAAGAAAAAGAATAAGGATTAGCTCTTCTGAAAGCGAAGCACAAGGATCTTTCGGAGAGAACGATGAGGGCAACAAAGAAGAGGATAAGCAAGAAGATGAAACGTTCCACGACACCATAACATCCATGCAAAACGAATCATCTGCACAATCGTCCCAAGAACAACAACAAGAAAAACATACAGAAGCTGACGCATCATCGACCGAAGAAGAATCACAGCAGGAGTCTCAAGAAGAACAACAAATAGATGAAGAACAAGCGGCTAAGGAAGCACTGGACAGACTACTAAAAGTAGTGGAATCCACATTTGCAGCAGGAACAACAAGCCACCAATCAGGTAACAAACCAAACCCTCCTTCCCACTCCCCCGCCGGAACCCCCCATCATCCCCCTCCAGCCCATTCACCCTGCCGAAACCGCCGAGTCCTCATCCTCCTCCCTCAACTATTCTCCAACAAACTCCCAACAGCTCCTCAACGCCTCTTCTTCCCAACCACAACCCCAGCTACCCCTCCCCGCCATTCCAATACTGTCCGAACTGGCCAATATGGGCCAAGTCCTTATTAATTTATCACAACAACTGCCCCTCCACATGAAAGCAGCCACCGACAGTATCCGGAACAAACTACAGCATAAGGTTGATATTCTAGAAGCTGACATCAGCCCCCTACAGGAAGAGGTGCTAATCACTAAAGCCGAAAACCAATCCCTGCAAGAGCAATTGAAGGAAAAACTCACCGAACAGGAAATGCTGATCAATCAGAGAGATGCGGAAATGGCAGCACTTACAGAAAAAGAAGCACTACTGCAGATTGCCAATGATGAAATCAACAAAATGAAGCAGGACATACAAGACAAAGAAGACTCCCGAATTGCATTGGGCAATCTACTCGAAGAAACCAGAAAGCAGTTACAAGAACTGGCACAGCAGAGTCAAGAACAGCAATTGTAGCACAAAAGAACAGAAGAAGAATTGCATAGAACCAACGATAATTTGAAAGATGTAAATAATATGCTCAAGCACTACCTAACAAAGGAAGGACAGACACAAAAGCTTATTGCAAATCTCAAACGCGAGAAGGACTCGTACATCAGAACTGTAGATTTTCAAGTTCAGGAGATAGAGAGGCGCGAAAATCAACTGGCAAACATTAAAGAAAGAGTACAGAAGATGGAACAACAACTCGAAGAAATGAAGACGTCAAGAGATGCTACATTGGCCAATGCCTTTTATCTGCAAGAGGCCTTTCTGCAAACACAAGCAGAAATTTTGTTAACCAAAGCCATAGCCATAAGTTCTCTTAGAGTAGATGCCCAGGTACTAGAACCCGATACATTAAAACAATTATTAGAAACCCTTAAGAAAAAGATCGCTCGTACATTTAGATTAGCCTGAAACATGTACTTAGAAGGTATAGTCAATGAACAATAATTTTGCAAAAACTTGCGAGTTCGAGTCCATCGTGCATGCCAGTGTTAGTCGGCTTCCGGATTGGGACAGATGTAACGGAAATCTTTGTAAAACACGCGCGAAATGGTGTTACACGCATATTTGTAAATCTTATATAAAGCAATGAAAAGAAGTGCTCCAGAGCGCGGGGATTTTGGACTGATTCTCGTGTTATCACCAGACTGTTCATCTGGTTGTCTGTCTGAATGTTGCAGCAATGTGTGTTGTTTAGTTTCTGAGTACTCTAGTCGTTGTGTGTAGCTGTGGTATTCCTTCTTGATTGAGTTTGCACAGTGAACCTTAAGTATTGTTGTAGTGTGTCTTGTCTAAACTCTGCGTACTCTGTTGTGTTCTGTGTTGTTATCTGTCAATCTCGGTTACACGGTGAATTTAATCCATTCAGTAAGACATTGGATCGTTGTCTGAAGATTACTGTGGATCGAATTATTATGTTAGATGTACGAGGTAGTGCTCCTCTCCTTGTTGAACTGCTAAGTACTGATAAGTCTGTGTGAACGTAGTACTCTTTCCCTAAGAACGTTGTGCAGAAGTAGTGCTGTTCTCGATCTACACTTGTACGGTGAGAATTACCTATAGTTAAGGGTAATTCCAGTGTGTGTTAGTCTTTATACTGTAAGTTGAATTCGTAGGTACCTTTTGTGCTTTGGTTGATTGACTGTGAACACTGTCTTGATGAAGGTTAGACTACTGTACTGTTGCAGTAGCATATTAGTCTGAAGTGATTCGGTACCAAGGTACAGATCAGTCGGGTACAGTCTAGTTGCTGCTGGTAGCTGAGCTAAGACTGTATCGACACTGTCTAAGGATAGTAGATATCAGTTATTTTGGGAACTAAGTACAGGGCCTTTATCTAATAGACCCCTACCACTCCCAAGAACCCCCAATAGTCGGTTAAATGCTCTTCTGATAGTTAGAACGAAGCGTTTAACATTTAACAGTTTCAAAGTCAAAGGAAAAGAAGATAAATTATTTAAATTCCATAAAGCACTCTATGGTCTAAAGCAATAATCTCAAACACCTTGGCTCCACAATAAAGATGAATCTTCTCTTTTCTTCTTCTATTTTACTCTATCTATCCATCTCCTTTAGAATATCATAGAACCAGAGCCATGAACCTATGGGCATTTGTGAGAAACTATTAGGAAAGATGATTCTATATTTTCTCACATTTATAGTCCTTCCAATTGGTTGTTTGATTCCAACTTTGGTGATACCTACACTCTATATTCAAGTCAAGTGATACAACATTCTATATGTACACTAATGACACTGTTCGTTATTCTGATTGTGATGATCCATGCTCTTTTTCAATTGTTTATAGGTTTCAAAAACCTCTTTTATCGACTAGACTTCAAGAACTTTCCCTTGGGGGTGTGTTTTTCTCATTGATGTTGTGGGATTGTGTCCAAAACACTATTTCAATGTCCAAGATTCATCCCTAGAGCATAAAGTTTGGTTTGAAGAAGCACATCTATTTATTTGAGATTGGGAGAGTTCTTAAATGGGCATTTTTCTTAACGCTTAAGGAGAGGCTTGTAAATCTAATGCACTTCGTTTCTCTTTCTTTCCTGCTGTGCGATCTATTTATTTTGTGTGATGTATTATGGGTGATGAGATTTCATGTCATATGCATCCATTTGGGTTAATAAGGTAAGGACTAGCTTTTGGGGGCTTGATTTCATTTTGTGAGATTTTGATAAGGGTCACTGATGCATTTCATTGAGGTAGGGAAGCATTATTTGCTCACATTATTATCTCTCTATAACAACTCTTTATAAAATTATAGAAACAGTCAAGTGCTAATCAATTAGGAGTTAGCATTGCAACATCATGCTTTCGGTTATCAGAAGGATTTCTATTTCATTTCTATCGTTATGATATTTCTAGTATATTTCAAGCATCCATAGCTTGTTTCGGTTTGCATGTTTGTCAATAGGTAGAACATGCTACTATTCTAGAAAATGGAATGGTAAAATAATGAGGTTCATGGTAATGGCAAAAATCATTTATTAACGATTAAGATAATTTCAATACTTGGCATGTTCGAGTCATGAAGCATTGTAGAATATAAAAACTAGTCAAATTTTCATTCAAAAGATTGAAGTATCGTCATTGTTCTTTACGGCATAACTACAACATTATTGTTGTTTAAAATTTATGGAATGGTTTAAGCAATTAATACTTAACACATAATTTTACTTGATGGAGAACAAAAGAAGACATTTGTGCATGAGGAAAGTTGAGAGGAAAAATAGACACAATATAGATATGTGAACTGGCTTGTCCGCCCCACCTACAACAACCTATTATATACAAGTAGAGGATCCATGTCCTCCAATCCTTTTCCAACCCACTTTCCTACTAAAGTGGTGGTCAAGAATGCTAGGCTTTCTTAGCCACACATTCGTGTTCCCAAGGTTCCTCCTTAGACTATAACCTTAATTTATAAGATTTACTTCCCCGTAGTTGCATTTTTTCTTCACAATAATTTTGGAAGGTGTATAGAAAAGATTCTCTAATGGTTGCTCCCATCGACCCCTATGTACAATACACATAGTCAACTATATCTGTTATTTTCTCATATCCTTAACCTAAACAAGACTCTTGGGAAGGAAAAATAAGAAATGGAATACCATCTTAACATATTTATACTATCTCCTATCATATACACCTACCTTCCAAACTATTACTCCCATAAAACCAACATCATCCAAATGACCTAATTCCATAATGTGATGTATCCATATTGGAGCAATAACGTGAAATATAACGTGAAATATATATATATATATATATATATATATATATATATATATATATATATATATAAAGCAGTACATATATATATATATATAGCAACATATATATAGTGCGCTATATATAGTATATACTGCTATATATATATAAGAATGATACTAAGTCAAAAACACTCTTGTGAACACTACAATGGCCTCTAGAGACTCCATAGACTAAATCTTGATTATGCGTAACAATAATACAATAAGAGATCTCTATGAAAGTGCTACAAACTTTAATTTAGATAGGCTAGCCAAGGATGCTAAGTCACACTGTCATGCCAACTTCCATAGGACTAAGATGCCCTCCCTATGTATAAGAATCATATAGAGTCTTTGAGACATAATGGATAAGTTATTTGAAATAAGAAGCAAAGAGTAACCTAGAAATAGCTAGATCGAGAGGTAAGGATCTAAATATGGGTCTAAATATCTAGACAAGGATCATGGATTTGGTGTGATTAGGCTAGAGGGGGGCAACTTGTGGATCTCTATCATCTTCTATGGGTGGATATGGAAAATTAGGTTCTAAGAAGGGTGGTGTTTGATTCTACATTTCTCTCCATTTCTTAGCTCATACCGCTTCTTGGAGCTCTCATTGTTTTTGGCTTTTTGTATCCAAATTTGGAAAGCTTTCCTCATGGACATTGAATTTTATTTGTGTAGGTGATTACAAAGTCTAGTTTTGAAGTGCTCACTCTTGTAGCTCTATTGTTTGAGTTGGATTCTCTTGAAACTTTTATTGTATAATCAATTTCCCAAATACAGCTTCAGGAATGCGTTCGTAAGGGAAGAGTGGAGGAACCCTTTCTAACAACTTTTGAGCTACTTCAACTATTTGGTAGTAGATCTCTAGCAATAGGCTTGTAGGAGCTTCTTGAGAATTTGTTGAAGTATAGAAGAGGCTCTAGATTTACCTTATTGAGCCTCTCAATCGGTTTTCACACTCATTTGACTTGCTTATCTAGCTCCTTAATGCACTTTTTCATTCATCTTAGTCTCTTGTCACATTGTCTTTTAACTAATGTTCCTTGTTTTTTCTTGTTAAAGGACATATATACTCCTTTATCTTTGGCTTTCCATTTCTTCTTTGATTGAGATCGAGTGATAACATGGACTAGAATTGCCTATTTTTCATTACTCTCACTCATCTCAATATCATTAATATTTTGATAGGCTTGGGGAACCAACATCACTCTTAATGGGATAGCCAGATTATATCTGATTCAATGGGTAAATCTAAAGTCACAAGAGACACTTGGTCTCTAAAAATTGATGGAGGCATTTGGGAACTATTAGATGCCTCTATGTGATGTCGAGTTCCTCTAGGCTTGTTTCAGTTGCTTATTCTTTCACTTGAGCTTTTATAGCCACTTAATGCAACTCCTTTTATGCATGTTTCTTTGGATTAGAATTAAACATGTCTAAGTTCACTGCAGTGATTTGCAAGTCCATCATTGGGCAGTAAGGGCAATAATTGAGTATATAGGACACTACACACTTTGGAAATTGAGCATTTGTTCCTACCCACATTTCATCTACGACTCTAGATGATAGAAATATTTGTCTAGG
>CM035408.1:217056890-217061890 GCA_020310875.1 Ceratopteris richardii
TATATATATATATATATATATATATATATATATATATATATATATATATATATATATTGTTAAAAGTCAAGCTTTAAGCTACAAATTCGTGGGGAATCTTTTATGGACATGTGGAGCAATCAAAGGAAGCCAAAAGCCACAAGATTCCATCAAGAAAAGTCACTCAACCACTCCCCAATTCATCTCAACTAAATCCTCCAAGTTAGGAGGCTGATTTGGGAAGGTAGTTCCTAGATTTTAGGGGCACACTTCTCACTATAAAAGGATCATGTATCTCGACTTCTTTTGGCCCATCTTCTTGGAGTTTTAGCTTATGTAAAGTGAGCACTAAGTGCTGGAGTTGTGATAAGCAAGCCCCTTGCTTAAGCTAGCCCATTGCTTGCTTGTTTGTTTTCTTTTAGTAGGCATATCGATGTGTGTGCGCAGGCAGTGTTGCAACTCTCTACCCCTGAGTTGTTAGCATTGGTTCTCCCTCATATTGTATCCATTTGATGTAACTCTTGTCTCATTGGATAGCTATTAGAGTCTATTTTATGCTCACAAAGTCGTTGGATCATTCTCTGAGTAATCTGGGAGCAACATTTATTTTAGTGAAGTTGTGTGATTGATATCTCTCTTGGTGTGTAGGCTTTGTTGGAAATTTTTTGCTCTCTTTTGTAAGGGCTGGTTCTCCTTCTCTATGTATCCATGTGCTATAATTTTGGTGTCATTGGGTAGCTATTAGAATCCTCTAAAGTTGACCCAAGTTTGAGATTCATTCTCTGTATAATCTCTGAGAAAAGCTTGCTGGAGTGAAGTGAGGTATCTGCTTGACTGGCAGTTGTGAGCATTCAACTAGCTCATGTTGTATACATTGTTTCTCCTTGTGTAAGCATCCATTTGAAGTGAAATTTGTTTTTTTGGAAAGCTCGTGGTGTCTACTACAGGTCTACAAAAGCTCACTGGAGTTCTCTACATAAGCTCTGAGTAAGAGCATTTTTGGTGTGCAGAGGTCAAAGAAGGATACCTGTGGAGGTCATTCACGCTTCGTCGTTGCTTAGGGGTTGAGATACTTCCCCCATCAGTGGTATCAGAGCATTTTGGCATCTTGGAGGCATCACATACAAGCAAGAAGACCTCTTGGAGTCGGTGGTTGAAGATTTGCATCAACAAAAGCTTCTTGGAGATAGTTCACATCAAGGGGGAGCTATTCTACTCAAAGTTTCAAGAGCACAAGGTGTCCATCTAAGGAAAGCTTTGGATTGAGGTAACCTCAGAGCCTCATTTTCATTTTACACACATTGGAGCATTAGCCAAGGGCTAGGTAAAGTATCAAAGACTAGATATGGGAGACTTCAACACTCAAATTGAAAAGCTAGACAAAGGAAACTATCAACCATGGAGATTTAGGGTCTCCAACTATCTTATGGGCAAGGGCCTTTGGGGGTTGATTAGTGGAAGTGAACCAAGACCTAGGTTGGATGAGAATCCAACCAATGACCAGAGAAGGGCGTTTAGGGAATGGAATGAAAGAGACAAGAGGGTTATCTTTATTCTTTCCCAACACATTAGCAATAGCATGATCGGCCATATCCAAGACTTGGATTCAAGCATGAAGGTATGGGAGACACTTGAAAGGCTTTATTCAACAAGCACCAAAGCAAGGAAGATCCAACTCAAGAATGAGCTCAACATCCTTAGGAAGAGCTCAGGGAGTAGCATAAATGACTACATACTTAAGGTCAAGGAGTTATCAGATGCATTGGGATCCATTGGAAGCCACATAGACGATGACGATCTTGTGGCTTATACTCTCAATGGTTTGAGAGATGATGAGAAGTGGAAACCCTTTACCACTTCAGTTTATGTAAGGGATAATCTTCCCAATTTTGAGCAATTGGTTGCTCTCATGGTCACCGAAGAAATGAACATAGGTGGAAGTTCAACTAAAAGCAAGGATGCACAAGTTTCCTATGCAGGTAATCAAAGGGGCAAAGGAAGACGAGGACAAGGAAGGGGCAAAGGAAGGTTTGGAGGAAGGCAAGGCCACTCAAGCAATCAAGGACATGACCAAGGCACCTCATCACAAAGAGGGAGAGGAAGAACAAGAAGAAGAGGAGGACGACATCAACAAAACAGGAATCAAGATGGTGAAGGATGTTACATATGTGGCAAGTTTGGCCACTATGCTAGAGATTGCTACCAAGGAGGAAACCAAAGGAGCTATAATCAAGGTTCTTCATACAAAGGCCAAGGTAATTATGCTTCTACAAGTTCAGAAAATGACAATCTCTTGATGATGCACATGAATGGGAATTCAAGCAAAGTAGATAACACTTGGTATATTGATAGTGGATGTAGCAACTATATGAGTTGCAATGCTTCTTGGTTTACTAATCTACATGTTCCCAAAGGTAAAGGACATGTAGAAACAGGTGATGATACAGCCCATGAGATCTCCCATGTTGGAGATGTAGCTTTGGATGACAAGGAGGAAGGAAGATGTCTCAAGGATGTCTTGCATGTACCTACTATCACAAAGAACTTGGTGTCCGTTGGGCAAATGGTTGAAAGAGGCTATCAAGTAAGGTTCAACAAAGGTGGATACTCTGTGGAGAACCCTAAGCAAGGTTACAAGGTCATAGCAAGAGGAAAGAAGCAAGGGAGACTCTTCACTTTGGAGGTAAATTCTCATTCCACTCAACATGTCTACTTCACATATGGAAACAAGAGGATTTCGGAGTTGGACTTGTGGCACAAGAGGATAGGTCACATCAACATACAAAGAATGAAGGAAATGCAATTCAAGAGGCTGGTTGAAGGTCTTCCCAACTTCCAAGGACAAGGTATGAAGCATTTATGTGAATCTTGTCAACTAGGGAAGCAAGCGAGACTTCCATTCAAGAAGAGTGGCTACATAAGCCAACATCCATTGGAGTTGATACATACAGATGTGTGGGGGCCAACCAAAGAGCAATCCATTGGAGGTAACAAGTACTTTGTCACTTTTATAGATGATTGCACAAGGATGGTTTGGGTTTATTTCATCAAAAACAAATCAGATGTGTTTACATGTTTCAAAGCATTCAAGGCAATGGTAGAGAAGGAAACAGGTACATATATCAAGAAGCTAAGGTCCGATGGAGGGGGAGAATATTTATCCAATGAGTTTTCTGATTTTTTAATGGATCAAGGCATCAAGAGGCAAGTAACATGCAGGTACACACCCCAACAAAATGGAGTAGCAGAGAGAAAGAATAGATACATTGCCGAGATCGCTAGAGCAATGCTTAATGAGATGAATGTACCTAACATGTTTTGGAGTGATGCAGCAAATACCACCGTGTATCTTATGAATAGGGCTCCTACCTCAGGGATCCATTGCTTGACACCATATCAAGCCTATTATGGTAAGAAACCTGATCTTTCCCACTTGAAGATATTTGGATGTACTTGTTATGTACATGTGCCAAGTGAATTGAGGCACAAGCTACAACCAAAGGCAGAAAAGTGTGTGTTTCTAGGATATTCAAATGATCATAAAGGTTACAGGTGCTTCAACCCAAACACAAAGGACTTGAGGATATCAAGGGATGTAGCATTTGATGAGCTACTCCCTTGGTATAAGAAGTATGATTGTATGCAGGACTATGAAGAAGAAAAGCATGGACATGATGAAGACCAAATCGACCTAGAGCTAAGCGGCCCAAGGTGTTCCATCAATGAAGATAGTTCAAGCATGAACTCACCATGGAGGGGGAGATCTTCATCAAGCTATGAAGCACAATCAATCAACAAAGGCAAAGAAACATTGGTGGAGTTGGATGAAGAAGGTAATGAAGTTGAAGATGATGAAGGACACATGATGGAGAAAGAAGCCACGTCAAAGAAAGAGATCAAGTTCCCAAGGCAAAGGAGGTTTATTCCTCCAAAAGGTGAAGAAAGGAAGTCTTCTAGAGTTAAGTATCCAACTCAAAGGTTTACTTATGATTCATACATGGCAACGCATTATGCATATATGAACAAAGTAGTAGAAGATCATGAGCCCGATTGCTATGAAGATGCAAGCAGGTACACCAAATGGAAAGAGGCAATGCAAGAAGACATCGAAGCACTTGAGGAAAATCAAACATGGACTCTAGTGCCCAAGAAGGAGAACATGAAGGTAATAGGTAATAAGTGGGTGTATAAAGTAAAGAGGAATTCAGATGGATCTATTTCTAGGTTCAAAGCAAGATTGGTGGCCAAGGGTTTTGCACAAACCTATGGAGTGGACTTTGAAGAGACATTCAGCCCCGTGGCAAAGATGAGCACCATTAGGACACTCATTGCAATGGCTGCTAGTAAAGGATGGAAGCTTTTCCAATTGGATATCAAGAATGCCTTTCTCAATGGAGACTTGGAAGAAGAGGTATACATGGAGCAACCACTAGGTTTTGTTCATAAAGAGTTTCCACATCATGTTTGTAGGTTGAAGAAGGCACTTTATGGCCTAAAGCAAGCTCCAAGGGCTTGGAACCAAAGATTGGTGGACTATTTGATCAAATGTGGTTACAATCGATGCAAGGCGGATCCATCTCTCTTCATCAAACAAAGAGGAGAACTTGTAGTCTACTTGTGTGTGTATGTAGATGATCTTATCATTACAGGTAATGATACAAAGGGCATTGAGGAGATCAAGGCAAAGCTTGGAAAGGAGTTTAGGATATCTGATCTTGGAGATCTTAGGTATTTTCTTGGCATTGAAGTTGTATACAAAGAAGAAGGTATTATGCTCATACAAAGGAAGTATATTCTAGACCTACTTGAGAGGTTTGGGATGCTACATTGCAAGCCTATTTCAAATCCCATGGAAGTTAATGTAAAGCTAAGCTCCATTGATGGAGAGCCATTAGAGGATGTAACTTTTTATCACTCTATTGTAGGCTCTTTCAATTATGCCACAATAACTAGGCCTGACATAGCATATGGAGTTGGAGTGTTATCACAATTTATGCATAGTCCAAGGACTACACACTTGC
>CM035408.1:217069390-217194390 GCA_020310875.1 Ceratopteris richardii
ATATATATATATATATATATATATATATATATATATATATAATTATTTATGTGTATATATATATATATATATATAATTATTTATGTATATATAGACATATACAAATATGAATATATATACATATATAGACATATATATATATATATATACATATATATACATATATGTATATGTTACATATATATACACACACACACACACACACACATATATATATATATATATATATATATATATATATATATATATATATATATATATATATATATATATACATATCTATATATATATATATATATATATATATATATATATATATATATATATATATATATATATATATATATATACATACATACATACACAGGACATTTCAGCAACTATCCAAAAATTGTCGGTCTCACTACTTTGAGGAGTTCCAATTCTCACATGGAAAGTTGCATGAAGTGAGTTATATTCGCAAGCTAATACACCACACACTTGTCTATGGGCAGCCACCTTTAGCTCGCGAAATGAAGTCCTTGATTCAAAATTACATCAGTTCCTGTTTGGTTATTTTCATTTCCTTGAACTTCACTAGAGTTTTTACTGCGTTCATAACCGTGTTTGGAAGGTACGGCTGGTGAAAAAGGAAGCCTTTTAATTTGAAAGGCTCAAACTTAAGTTTGAGTCTCTAAATATGATATGAGGCTCAAACTTAAGTTCGAGCCTCTAAATATGATATGAGGCTCGAACTTAAGTTCGAGCCTCTGAATTTTGATATTGTTGTGTCACATAATATGAGTCTCGAACTTAAGTTCAAGATTTTGAATTATATGAAGTAGTCTATTGGGTTACATGATACGAACTTAAGTTTGAGCCTCTAAGCTTTTTCAAGGAAAAGAAGAGTACTTTTAAGTCAAATCTATTTTGAAATTTGAACAAAAGACGCTCGAAATTAAGTTTCAGCCTGTTAATTTGAGCACTCAATTCACATGATTTGAGGCTCGAACTTAAGTTTGAGCCTTTGAATATGATATGAGGCACGAACTTAAGTTCGAGCCTTTGAATTTTGAATTTGTTTTGTCATAGGAAGCTCGGACTTAAGTTTGAGCTTTTGAATCATATGAAGTCTGAGTCTGTTGAGTTACAGGATATGAGGGTCGAACTTAAGTTTGAGCCTCTCCGTTTTTCCAAGGAAAAGAAGAGTATTTTTAACTCAATTTTTTTTGAATTTGAACTAAAGACGCTCGAACTTAAGTTCAAGCCTGTTAAGTTGAACACTCTTCTCTATTCAAGTTGGGATCTAAGAAGCTCGAACTTAAGTTTGAGCCTTTGATCAAGTTCAAATTTGAGAATTTGAAATGAAACTTAAGTTTGAGAGTTTGAGAGTTTGAGAGGATTGAACTTGAGTTTGAGTTTCAATTTAACTTGGAAATAGAGAGAGTCCCTAACCTGTATTCAATTTGGAGTCCAAATTAAGTTTGAGTTTCTATTCAACTTTGAATAGCATAAATTCAAGTTTAGAGTGAAACCTCTATTCAACTTGAAGTTAGTTTAGCTATAACTTTTGTGCATACTGTATATAGAAAAATACACACATAGAAAGAGATACATAGTAGCATTTATGTATGTATACTATATATGTTGTTTGAGCCAGAAGGGTCAAATTTCAGCCAGTATCAACTTTGTGCATCTATGTCTGCATCTATGTGAGCTCCTGTTGGTAGAGTGTGTGCATGTACATGAACCTCGGCATAGGTCCTTGACCTTGACTAGAGTTTTTAGTTTGCTCGTAACTCTGTTTGTAGCCACGACTGGTGCAAAAGGAGGCATAGTAGGACATTACAGCACTTGTGTAAAAACTGTTGGTTGCACTATTATGAGAAGTTCCAATTCTCACATGGAAGTTGAATGAAGTGAATTATATTCGCAACCTAATAAACTATTCATTTGTCTATGGGAAGCCACCTTTAGCTTGCGAAATGAAGTCCTCAAATCAAAGTTACATGGGTTTCTGTTTTCATCTTGATGTATATATGAGAGGCTCAAACTTAAAGTTTGAGCCTTTTGCTCACATGATATGAGGCTCCAACTTAAGTTCGAGCCTCTGAAGTTTTTCTAGCAAAAACAGGCTTCAACTTAAGTTCGAGCCTCTCAAGTTTTCTGGTAAAAACACTAATATTTTTAACTCAAATCTTCTTGCATCTACAAAAGCTAAGCCTCTGAATCATATGAGTTGAGTTATGAAGCTCAAACTTTTTCAACTTTTCCAAAAGTTTCTAGAACTTAAGTTTGAGCCTCTTAACTCATGAATCCAAAAGCGCTCAGAGGCTCGAACTTAAGTTCGCACCTTTAGAATCATATCAAGTTTGAGTCTTCACATGATATGAGACTCGAACTTAAGTTCGAGCCCATGAATTTTATGTTGAGTCACATAATATGAGGCTCAGACTACTTTGAATCATGTCAAGTCTCAGTTTGTTTAGTTACAAATGAGGCTCGAACTTAAGTTCAAGCCTCTAAGCTTTTTCAGCAAACATGATAGTATTTTTAACTTGAATCTATTTTTAAATTTTAATAAAAGACGCTCGAACCTAAGTTTGAGCTTATTACGTTGAATACTCTCTTACATCCAAAAGAACTAACTGAAGGTGAAGCTTAGGTTTGGATGTCGGTTCAAGTTGGAGTTTAAAATTGAATGTCTGTTGAACGTAGAGTTGGCCCATGAATTTTATGTTGTGTCACATAATATGAGGCTCGGGCTGCTTTGAATCATGTCAAGTCTCAGTTTTTTTAGTTACAAATGAGGCTCGAACTTAAGTTCGAGCCTCTAAGATTTTTCAGCAAACATGATAGTATTTTTAACTTGAATCTATTTTGAAATTTTAATAAAAGAAGCTCGAACTTAAGTTTGAGCTTATTACGTTGAATACTCTCTTACATCCAAAAGAACTAACTGAAGGTGAAGCTTAGGTTTGGATGTCGATTCAAGTTGGAGTTTAAAATTGAATGTCTGTTGAATGTAGAGTCGGCCTATGAATTTTATGTGTCACATAATATGAGGCTCGGGCTGCTTTGAATCATGTCAAGTCTCAGTTTGTTTAGTTACAAATGAGGCTCGAACTTAAGTTTGAGCCTCTAAGTTTTTCTAGCAAACAAGATAGTATTTTTAACTTGAATCTATTTTGAAATTTTAATAAAAGACGCTCGAACTTAAGTTCGAGCCTATTACATTGAATACTCTCTTACATCCAAAAGAACTAACTGAAGGTGAAACTTAGGTTTGGATGTCGATTCAAGTTGGAGTTTAAAATTGAATGTCTATTGAATGTAGAGTCAGAGAGGTTTGGACTTAAGTTTGAACCTCTATTCAATGTGCAGTTTGAAGGGCTCGAACTAAATCTATTTATGTTGGAATCTAACAAGCTCGAACTTAATTTTGGGAATCTAACAAGCTCTATTTCTTCATTTTCAATTTCATTTCAACTTGGATAAAGAGAGTTTGAGCCTGTATTCAATTTGGAGCCTTTGAATCATATCAAGTTTGAGATTGTTTGGTTATGAGGCCCAAACTTAAGTTCGAGCCTCTCAGGTTTTCCAAGAAATAGATTGATATTTTTAACTCAAATCTACAAGAGCTAAGCCTCTAAATCATATCGATTTGAGCCATTTAGGTTCAAGAGGACTAATATCTTCTTGCATCTACAAGGGCTAAGCCTCTGAATCATATCAAGTTGAGTCTGTTATGGCAAATGAAATGAAGCTCAAACTTTTTCAACTTTTCCAAAAGTTGTTGGAAAGTAACCTCTTAACTCATGCATCCAAAAGAGCTAATAGGCTTGAACTTAAGTTTGAGCCTTTGAATATCAAGATGATCAAAAGCTGAAAAGTTTAAGCCTCTGAAAGATGAACAAAAGATGCTCGATCTTAAGTTCGAGCCTCTTAACTCTTGCAAGAGATATCCCGGTGGAACTTAACTTCGAGCCTTTGAATCATATCAAGTTTTTTCACATGTCCCATGAGTTTTGAGTTTGTTGTGTCACATAATATGAGGCATGAGGCTTGAACTTAAGTTTGAGCCTTTTAATCTGATCAAGTTTCAGTCTATTGAGTTAGATGATATGAGTTTGAGCCTCTTAGCTTTTCCAGCAATAAGAACTGAATCTCTCTTGAACTTAGAGTTGAAGAGGCTCAAACTCAAGTTTGAAGCTCTATTCAATGTGCAGTTTGAAAGGCTCGAACTTAAGTTTGAGCCTCTATTCGATTTGGAATTTGAGAAGCTCAAAATTAAGTTTGAGAGTCAAAAAGGATTCAAATTGAGTTTGAGTTTCAATTCAACTTGGAGATAGAGAGAGATTGAGCCTATATTCAATTTAAGTCGGACTCAAGTGAGCCTCTATTCAACTTTGAGTAATGTAAGTTTCGAACATAAAGTGGAACCTCTATTCAACTGAAGTCAGTATTGTACACACTAAAATACACACATACAAAGACATACATAACATCATTTCAGGGATGGTTTGAGTGCCTCTTAACATGCTAGCATCAAAATGAAGTTAGAGATTCTTATTCTTGTAGTTTCCTTGATTTTTTACTAGACTCAAAGTTAAGTCCAATTAGTGAATGTCTGTATATACAAATATGGATTATTTTTTAGTGTGTACAATATTGAAGTTAGTATTGTACACACTAAAATACACATATACAAAGAGATACATAACATCATTTCACGGAAGGTTTGAGTGCCTCTTAACATGCTAGCATCAAAATGAAGTTAGAGATTTTTATTCTTGTAGTTTCCTTGATTTTTGACTAGACTCAAAGTTAGGTCTAATAAGTGAATGTTTGTATATGCAAATATGGATTATTTTTTGTGGAAATGATGTTTATGTTCTAGTTTTAATTCAATTGATTATTTTTACAATAATTATTGAAAGAATGATCAATTGAATAACATTGTTAATTTCTCATTTATTCTTTACATGCAAAATCAAGATGGCAACAAAGCAAACTATATCTAATCAACTTGAAGAAAGAGAAAAGTGGAAAGGAAAGAGAGTCATCTTGTTGGATCATGAAAAGCGTGAATATATGCAACGGCTATTGTTTTATTGGTAAATCCATGGGATGCTATAAATTGCAAAGAGTTGGGAGAAAGTTGCCTACGTGTTATTATGGATGAAACTGTGGATCCATCAACTTTGGATTCAACTTTGAAATTGGTGAGTTGGACTATACTCCAAATCATTACAGAAGATGGTGAGCCTATGATACAAAAATTAGGCTTTAACTCATTGTATGAAATTGAAGATGATCATTGCAATGGTATTGAGGATGTGGATCTTGAAGCTGGAGAGAATCCAAATTTTTGCTTTACGTCATCATACAACATCGACGATGACAACATCGATGATGATAATTGCAATGATATTGAGGATGTAGATGTTGATAAAAATTATTCTCATGCTATTGATATTCAACATTGCTTTGATGATATACAAGTTGTTTCTCCTCTTCGAATGGAATCAAATCAACAAGAGGATTTTCATATGGAAAATAGTAACTGTGGATATTTTGAACTGAACCAAAAAAAAAGAAGTTACATTCACAAGGTTAGAAAAAGTACTACATCGCCTCCTAATAGGAGATGCTCATTTGAGAGAATTCAGATGGTTTAAATGCATGATTGTTGTGAATAGAGATGTTGTGAAGTAGCTAGTAGGGCTAAAATAATGGATGCAAGATTAAACTTTTGGGGACAATGCTATTCAGATAGATGCAAATATGTATTGGATTGCATGAATATGGTCTACAAAGGTAATTGTATGAACTCAAGTTAGCGCTTGAGTTTTAATTTCATGTTTGATGCAAAAGAAGTATGTATCAAGGCATGGTATTTAATTCATGGTATTGGAAAGAGCTCATTTTATAGGCTACAAGAAAAGTTTCTACTTGGTCAAAAGGTATCTATTCATGGGAATAATGGAATACTTAGAAAAAGTATCAAACATGTAGAAATAGCAAAAGCTTTGATACATGATTTCATTGATAACAATGCAGATCAAATGCCACATAAGTTGAGAACATGTACTGATGGTTCTCGTGAAACACAAAGAGTGCTTCCATCACATTATAAACAAGTGGATATTCTTCGAGAGGTGAATATGACATTAGAGAGTTTGGGATATAATAAATTATCTCAACCAACATTTTCAAGAATGTGGAATATAGAATTTAGAACAGTTTCTTTATCAAAGTCAAGTACCTTACTAAAAACCATGAAGAACGTGCAAGATATTTAGCACAAAGAAGATCTCATATGCTACGTCAAATGAGTTGTAGAAATCTATACTATGCTTGGAGAAAAATGGATTAATCGGGTACTTACTTATTGGAAAAACCTTATGGAGGTTTTGAAATCTCAAATAATATGGAACGATACATTTTATCATGATTTTTAGCCAAAAAGTGGATGCAAAACATTTGGATCTTCAAATCTTGTGCAACATAATACATTTGATAATGAAGATGCAGATGAAAATGATGTACACTTTTGTGGTCCATTGCATAACAAACCAGCAAAGGAATTTGATCCATGCCTTGACGTGAGAAAAGGAGACTTTTTTCTCATAGAACCATGTGATGTAATATACCCTGTGTGGCTTGGCATGGTGGAAACTGAAGTTTATCAAACTAGAGAATCAAAAAAATATCTTAAGGTTTAGATACAATATTGGATACCTATTTCAAAAAGGGAAAACATCAGTGATGAAGAACTATATAGGAATTGTTGGACAAAATAATGGAGAGAAACTATTGCTGATCCTCAACGTTGGGAGAATACCTCTTCCATTCTTTGGGCTTGGACACCAAAAGGTGGGCATAAACCAAATAAAACCAAAATTCCAACAATAGTGATATCGAAGGTAAAACAAACCCAAGGGAAAGAAAATGAAGTATTCGAACATTTGAGCTACTTCCCTAATGAAAATGATTGTAATCTGTAATTCAATTGTAATACCTCTAATGAAGATGATTGTAATTTGTAATTCAATTATAATAGGTTATGTGTTTTCTTTTGTAAATCATCCCAAGCTTGTGTTTTCTTGTGCTTTGCTAACTTTTTATGTTGCAAGAATTAATGTCAACTAGATGGCTTTGCTAACTTTTTGTGAAGGAAATAATGTTGACTAGATGGCTCTCCATTAGCACCAATGTTGTTCACTACAAAGGGATAGTATTGGCTACATTCAATTAGAGGGATTATTATTATGTATTTAATTTATTTCTGTGTTTCTAAACACCATACAAGAGATCTTCAATTACGTGGATATTTATCCATACATTAAATTTAATCACGTGTTTCTAAACACCATATGTTTTTGAGATAATTTGCTTTAAATGGATAGTTATAGATTCAATTATATTTTCTCATCATTTAATAATATTCTATGTTATTCATAGATTTTGAGTTTTCTTGAAGTCATTTTGATTTTATATTTTGAAGATATTGATTCAAATCATTGGATGTACACACACACACAACACACATACACACACACACACACACACACACATATATATATATATATATATATATATATATATATATATATATATATATATATATATATATATATATATATATATATATATATAAGTTGAATTTTTTTTATGTATAAATATATCAATATTTAATATTAAATATTTTGAGTTCTCTAGAAAGAGGTATATCTTTATAATTTGAAAATATTTAATTAAATAATTGATATGGTTATGTACACATATATACACATTGTTCACACATGCACACACACAATGCGCGCGCGCACACACACACACACACACACACATATATATATATATATATATATATATAATATCAATATTTAATATAATTTTTAAAGTACTTATTACTTTTAAAAGATTTCTCATATATATATATATATATATATATATATCTATATATCAATATTTAATATAATTTTTAAAGTACTTATTACTTTTAAAAGATTTCATTTGTTTTATCTTTTAATCTAATTTTTAGTATGCTTATAAAACTAAGATAATCAATTTGCATTTTTGTAATATTAAGATCAATCTTCTTTTTCTTGGAATTTCCATTGATGAACTAGTCTAAAGTCATAATAAATTGCTCAATGTTGAGTTTTGTCAGCTGTTTCATTAATATGCTCAATCTTGAGTCTTCGAATTAATATTTTGCTTCTTATATAGAAGTTCAATCTTAGTGTGACTAATATGGTTTATAATTAATTTGAGAGTTCAAAGAGCCTCTTACATATACTCAAAGCTTTATTTTTTTTTAAGGACTAGAATAATGAGACTATATGAGGTTGAAACTCTAATATTGATCCCTTAAACAATTATAAATTGTAATATGTATATTGACAATATGAATATTTTTATCCACTTAGGAAGAGGCTCATTGAGTTTAAACCTAGTTACAAAATTAGGAGAAACTTTAGCCCAAGTCCCTTCCAATTTGCAATATTAGGTGTTGGAAGTCAATGTCCTCATTGGTCCAACAAACAGCTTCATAAAAAGCTTTCTCGATATGCTTCCAGGCGGGCGTAGTCTCCATATATAGATTCTCTTCTATATAATTTCAACAAGTCGAAGCGGGTCGACTTGGTCTAGCCTAACGTGTCTAAAAGCATCCTCAGTAGATCCGGGTTCAAATCCCATACGCGACAGCGAAGGAAATCTTTTGGAATAATTTCTTTGAAAAACACATTCGGAAAAACATACGGACAGCGCCGATTCTGGAGAAGTTTCGCGATCGCGTTGTTTTTTCTTTTTTCGTAGCTTTTAGATTTTGCTTTTCATGAGTACTCAACAACTATATAATAAGGCCCTTGGCTCATTGTATAATCATTCACTAAAAGATCTAGAGCTTGGAGATCTTCTTTCTTTGAAAAACACATTCGGAAAAACATACGGACAGCGCCGATTCTGGAGAAGTTTCGCGATCGCGTTGTTTTTTCTTTTTTCGTAGCTTTTAGATTTTGCTTTTCATGAGTACTCAACAACTATATAATAAGGCCCTTGGCTCATTGTATAATCATTCACTAAAAGATCTAGAGCTTGGAGATCTTCTTGAAGACAGAGTGTTCTCACACTCTTGAAGGAGGTGAAGTTGTGGTGAAGGAGAGGCTACTCTCATTGCAGCAGGAAGTCTTCTACGAGGTGGTTGTAACTATCTTTTGTGAGTTAACCTTGTGGTTGATTTACAATTTCGTTACACTATTTTGTTAGCTTTGTTGCTTCATTCTCTTCACACACACTTAGATTATTTCGACATAATCTAAATTTTGTATCATCATCTTCTTATTCTTCCATTAGTGAGTGCACCACTTTATATGGTTGAGTAGTACTCCCATGTTGTAATTTGGACATCTATTATTTTTAGTGAAGTAAGCATCCAGCTTATGTTCCCTATCCTTGTCTCAAGATCTCTTTCTTTCTCTATCTCACTTATCATCTTGTCAATTAAGTTGTGTATGCTCAAGAGGTTTTAGTATTGGAACGATCCTGGGGCCCCAAATTCCTACACTTGGTATCAGAGCTACATAATTGACAAACACACTTAAGATAAGATGAGTGAGATTAGAATTGAGATTGAAGACAAGTTGGATGGATCTTCTAATTATCCCATGTGGAGTTTCATGATGATGAACTTGTTAGTGACAAAGGATTTATGGAGTATCGTCAATGGATCCTTAACAAGACCAAGACGAGAAGGCGAAGAAGGGTCTACAGAAGCTTCAACAGGTACTGGAATTACTATTACAGAACCAACAGAAGAAGAGGTAACCACTTCGACATCCAGAGTCACTGCTAGGTCTTTACCTAGAGTTCCTCCTACTGAAGATCAGGCAAGATGGGATGCTAGAGATGCTTTAGCACTTTCATTCATAGCAATGAGCGTCAAAAAGCATATTCTACCACAGATCAGATCTTGCAGAAGTTCTAGTCAAGCTTGGTTAAAGCTCGAGAATCTTTTTCAGAGCAGAAATCCAGCTAGAAAAGCTCACTTGAGGAGACAACTAGCAAATACAAGGATGAAAGCTGGTGAGTCAATTCAAACCCACATTACGAGACTCATTGACTTGAGAGATCAACTTCTAAATGTAGGAGTTGAGATATCAGATGAAGAAATGGTAAATACGCTGATTAATTCACTTCCTATTTCATATCGATCTTTCATAACCACTCTTACCCTTACCACAAGAGATAGAGAGGTTACATTTGAAGAGTTAGAGTTCTTGTTACTTCAAGATGAAGATCAGTTGAAGGGAATGGAAGAGAATGAAGAAGCACTTTCATCTTCATCAAAGGGTAAGAAGAAGAAGGATAAGAAGAAGGAAAAACAATCCAAGAAGGAAAGTAGGTCCCTCTCACCTTCTACTTCAGATTCTGTATCTACGACATCTAAAGAGAATTCTTCTAAGAAGAAGGTAAAAATATGTTCTTTTTGCAAGAAACGTGGACATATTCAGTCAGAATGTTATAAAAGGATTGCAGCAGAAAAGAAAAAGGCATCAGGTAATGTTGCAGAAGATGATAAAAAAGGGAAATCTCAAGGTGATTCTTATGCCTGTATCACTATTGAGGAGGTAGCTTTTGATCAAGCAGCTTTACAAGTTCTTTCAGCAAGTCCTTGGATATTCGACTCAGGTGCTACAAAGCATATGACAGGTTGTAGAGATGTATTTTCTTCTCTCTCCTATTCTTCAGGTAGAAGAGTTACTATTGCAGATGGCAATGATTTGGATGTTGTGGGAATAGGTACAGTAACCCTAAAGTCAAGAGAAGGTGGTAATTTTCAAATATCAGATGTCCTTTATGTACCTGAAATGAACATAAATCTCAAATGAAAGAAGAATTCAAAATTAGTGATCTAGGGATACTCACATATGTAAGCCAACGGATTGGCAATTGTAAACTTGTCTCTTTTCATATTCAGCAAGAACCGAAAGGTCGTTGCGAAGAACTGTAATCTCTTATAAATCAATGAAAAAGATGCTTCGGTAACACCCAGAGAAGAATCGCCAAACTGTTTGTCTGGGCGATACGTCTGTGGAGTTCCGTTGTGTTGTGTTTTGAGAAATTCTGAGTAATACTGTGTCTTTTCTGTTGTACGGTAAAGACTGTGTTATGGTAATGTTCACAGTAAGTTACGTATTGAATCACTGTTCCGCTAAGTTAATTACTGTGAGTCTGTGTTACGGTAGTGTTTTACCTTGTGCACCGATTACTGAGAAAGACTTAATCTGTGTATGAGTCGGAAATCTGTGAGAGAACGAATTAGAGTATTCATAGTAATTCGTGTTAACAGAGATTTAACATTACGGTACTGTGGTGTGATCATTTATTTGGGAAAATCAAGTATAGGGCCTCTAATTATTCAAACCCCTTCCACTCCCAAGAACCCGAAAAGAGCTTAAATGCGTCTCTGACGGCAAACACGCATTTAACATTGGCGTCGTCTGTGGGAAAGTGGCACCAGAGTGTTGCAAATTAATTGTGGGAATGTGGCAGCAGAATGTTACAGATTGTTTGTGGAAAGGTAGCCATAGATTGTGAATCAACAGTAAGGTAGAGTAGTACGTAAGTGCGGCAAAGGTGATATATGCTGGTTACTCGATCCGGCGAGTCGTATCCGAAGTATAGGCGAGACCGACAGCCTTGGGCGGTATCGGGTTTGTTAAGGACACCCCCAGGAAGCAGAAGCACAGATCGGTTAGGCCCGGTCGTCGAAGAAGCGAAGCACATTAGTAGTGATTCCGGTAGCATTCCGATGGAACATACTACGATTCCGGTAGATTCTGGTGAAATTTCGGCACAGTCTGCAGACGATATAGTAATTTCGGAGTCTACAAGGACGCAGTGTGTAGTTGACCCGACACCGTCTGGTGAAGATTCAAACCTCTCTGAGGATAGAAGTGTGTTATCTAGAGAAACCATTGCTGGTGAAAGAATAACCTGGATTAGGGAAAGTTCCACTAATTCCGGTGGTAGTTCGGTCCCAGTTGTAGAAAATTTACAATTTTCCGGTGACAGTGTTATACTTCTCGGTGAATCTTCATTCTAGACACCACTGTTCGAGATAAGTGTGCCTACATTTGATACCCAAGAAGAGGATAGGCTATTTGAATTGAAAATCCGTACGAGGCTGAACGAGATTTTCAAGTCCCAAGGTGAGCAAGCTGATCATCCAGAATCTGAAGAACCGGAAACACCACCTCAGAACTCAGGGGATAGTAACAATACCACTACTAGCACCATGAGTGGACAACAACAACAACAACAACAGCAACAACATCAACAACAGCAACAGCACCAGCAACCGCAACCGCCACTTCCACTCCGGTCGGTCCCAACAGGAGTAACTTACACCAAATTCGGTGGATTTCAAGGTGATGATCCAGATGCCCATGTACGCACCTTTGAAATAAGTTATGCAGTACTAAATCATCCACCGGATCTGGCATACAAGGCCATTGTATTCCAGTCAACATTAGTTAATGAAGCAGCAAGATGGCTTACAGAGTATGATTTCAATCATTTTGTTACTTATGAAGCAGTAAGGGATGCATTTTTACAGAGCTTCCGATTGAAGAAGAATCCTGCCAAAATTTTCGATTACCTGCAAAACAATAAACAGAAGCTGCACCAGACTGTGCAGGAATACACCACCCTATTTAGAACTCATTTGAGGCAATTACCACCGGCCCATGCCAACTTGCCAGATGATGTCATCATTCAGTGGTTTATTAATGGTTTGGCTCCGCAGCTCAGATAGATTATGATCATCCGTTGTGTGGGCGCTATGACACTAGATGCGGTTATTGCAATGGCTTTGCAGCTCGAGCATAAGGTTGGAGGTTTTATCGAAGACCTGGAGTGGTTGAAAGCAAGTAAAAATGTTGCAGAAGATCCGGTTAGACAGATGTACTGCTCTAAATGCAAGAATCCAGGGCATAACAGTGCCACATGTGCCCTTAATCAGATGTATTGCGCTATCTGCAATACCACCAGACATTCCACAGCAAATTGTGCATATAACGCCAAAGTGCAGGGATCAGCAACTGTAAATGCCATTATACAAGAACCAGGGCGGCCTGCCACCCACTATGTACCACCTCAGATGAGAAACAACCAGCAGCAAGCATACAAAAATTATCCGGGATAGAGAAATACTAACTACAATGCAAATCGCTGGCAGACAGGTACATCGCAGGAAGGACCTTCTTTGCCACCCCCTCGCTGTCATTTTTGCGGTGAGTTGGGACACATCCGAAGATTCTGTAAAGATGCAGTCGAATCTTATCAAAGTAAGAAAGAGTGTCAGAACCCAATGACTAATATGGTTTATATTTCGCCAGTGGAAACTCAAGCAGCAGTGATTCAAACAAGATCCGGTAAGCAGTTGCAACCAGCAGTTGAGGTGTTTGAACCGGGTATTCGTGACCAACAACGTATGTATAACAAAGCTAGCCATGGACCACCACAGAGCCTACAGTGTTCCCAGATCCATTTCCGGTGACATAGGTTCCGATGCCAAAGGAAGGATCACAGGAACAAGATTCTACCCCAGTAACAGGCGCATCATCTTCAGAATCGGTGAAAAGTATAAGTCAAGCAGATCAGGCATGGGAAATTTTATCTAAAGCATGCATTAATCTCCCTCTTGGACAATTACTTGCATTAGTGCCGGGAGTTCGACAGCAATTCCAGCAACAGCTTAGTCCTGGATCTTCATGCATTCCAACGACCGCAACAGTACAATCCGAAACTGACTCTACGGTGGATCATTCGGTCCCCTTAATTACTGTATGGTACAAAAATCACAAGATTACTCAAGTACTAATTCATGGTAGGTCTGGTGTAAACATCACCACTACAGCACTTTGTAAGAAGTTGGGCTGGACACAAATCGAGCCTATCTAATTTTTTGTTAGAATGGCTGACCAATCCCGAGTCCATCCGGTAGGACTCGTACAGAATGTCCTGATAACTTTTCAGGGTACAACTTTTAAGATGACTTTCGTCATCTTAGAACTACTGGAGTCTAGTCTCGATTATAATCTTCTTTTTGGACGACCCTGGTGGAAATAATCTAAGGTTATACAGGATTGGTCAGCATAGGAACTTACTTTTAAGGACAACCACCGTAAATATGTTGTCAAACTGGGTGCTATTCAGCCCTCTGAACTACATGCTAGACCTTATGTAGCAGAACTGGTCCACATGTTAGATGGTTTATCCGATGACGAAGAAGAAGAATTTTTGAAGAATAACATAGATTTGATCTCCTTGGGGACTGTAGATCTGCAATCTGTTGTAGATAACTGGAGCCCGGCAGCCTGTACGGTGGTGCCTGTGACCGAAAAAGTAGAGACAGAAGATACTATTGTTATGGATGAAGCCGCTCTACAAAAACTTTTACAGTCAATTGACGATCCAGGGAAACCTCATCAATTCTATGTTCCCGAAGATCAGTTAATCACCTATAATTTAGGAGATGAAGCTAATCCGTGACCTGTCAAGATAAAGGAAGGATTGTCTGAAGTGTTTCAAGCAGATTTGATCCAGCTTCTTCGTGAGTTCTCTGATGTTTTTGCATGGGATTATCGTGATATGAAAGGTCTGGACCCTCGCATCTATCAACATCGGGTCGTGCTTAAACCAGAAGCAAAACCAATTAAACAACCCAGCTACCGGATGAATCCTAACTATGCAGCACATGTCAAGGCATAGCTTGATAGGTTATTAAAAGTAGGATTCATCGTACCAATAGAACACGCTGAATGAATATCACCGATTGTTATTGTTCCTAAGAAAAATAAGCAACTCTGAATATGTGTGGATTACCAAAAACTGAATGCCGCCACGGTGGCTGATCCGTTTCCTCTTCCATTTCTTGACACAATGTTAGACAGAGTGGCCGGACACGAAATGTACTCCTTTTTGGATGGTTACAGTGGATATAACCAGGTTAGAATGGCTGAACAAGACATAGCGAAAACAACTTTCATTACCAACTGGGTTGTTTTTGCTTGTACAGTCATGTGGTTTGGATTAAGAAATGCTCCTAGCACTTTTCAACGATGTATGCAAGAAATCTTCTCACCCTATCTCACTTCTTTTATGCAAGTATATCTAGATGATTTCTCTTTATTCGGTAAGATGGTAGCACACTTGTATCATTTACGGTGTTGCTTTGAGAAATGTTGTGAATACCGACTCTGCCTGAACCCAACCAAATCTGTTTTTGCGGTTTCTTGTGGAAAGCTCCTTGGCCATATTGTATCTGCACAGGGCATACAAGTTGACCCAAAAAAAGTGGCAGCTGTGTTAGAAGCACCTGTGCCTACTACGTCGAAAGAAGTAATGTGATTCATGGGTCAAGTCAGGTGGCATGGTCGACATTTAAGGTGGCTTGCCCATTTGGCAATACCCCTAAATCGGCTAATAACTAGTACTCCTCGACAGTTTGATTGGACTTAGGAATGTCAAATTGCATTTGATCGTCTAAAAGGATTATTAATGCAGGTTCCAATTCTACAACCTCCTAATTGGGAACGCCCATTTCATGTTTTTGTAGACGCATCAGATATAGCCATTGGAAGTGTCTTAATGCAACAAAGTGATAAGTGGTTTCGGCCTGTCTATTATGCAAGTCGACGACTTGCTCCTGCTGAAAAGAATTATTCTGTAACTGAAAGGGAATGTCTTGGTTTGGTATTCTATAAAGAAATTCCGGCATTATTTGCTATGCCGAAAATTCATCTTTCATGTAGATCATGTTGCGCTGGTGTATCTTGTTAGACAGCAGCATTTAGGTGGTCGTTTGGCACGTTGGGTTTTATTGCTACAAGAGTTTGATTATGACGTAATTCATCGACCCGGGACTGCACATGCATTAGAAGATTTTCTCTCTCGGTTGGATACCGGTGAAGCTCCGGTCGGTGTTGATGACACCACACCAGCAATTTATGTTACTAAAGCAACTAATGATGAATCTATAGAACCTCTTGTAACACCTACTTACTATGATCAGTTATTAACCTTTCTTACTGATGGATGTCTTCCTCCTCAGACTTCTCCTGCAATGCGTAGGAAAATTGCAGTTTACAGTCGCAGATTCTGGTTGATTGCCGAACAGTTGTATTATATGGATCACACTAGGGTCTTGCTTCATTGTATTCCTCCACATGAAGTAAACTCGGTTATTGCTCTGGCACATTCAATACCCTTCGGTGGACATTTCACAACAGATTTAACACACCGAAAAATTCTGCAAAGTGGGCTTTGGTGGCCTACTATGTACAAAGATGTATCTCAGTTTGTGCAGCAGTGTGATAATTGTCAGTGATCTGAACAGCCTTTACAATGCCATTTCTTCCCTCTACAACCTGTATTACCTTTGGAATCTTTTCAGAAATGGGGTCTTGATTTTATTGGACCTATTACACCTACAGCAATCCTTAGCAACAATCGCTATATTCTGACTTGTACAGATTATGCTACCCGATGGGTAGAAGCTTGGGCTTTACGGTCCGCTACAGGTATTTCGGTAGCAAAATGTCTAATGAAGGACCTATTCCCACGATATGGATTACCTGTGGAACTTGTGACAGATCTGTGAAGAGATGGATAGGTATGTGCTTGAAGATGAAGAGGTGTTGCAAAATCCTTGATCTACACCAGCCCAATGAACTCAAGAAGTATATGGTGGGCCCTTTTAGCTTGCCAATGGATGTATTAGACACCCTACGTACCTTGGAAGATCACTCTCAAAAAGATAGATAAAAACAGATAAGTTGGAGTTAGCTCAGAGGTGAAAACTTGCTATTCTTGGTTCATACACCTGTCCAGTGTTTTACATAATTCTCTGAGCACAGCAGCAATTAGCTTAATTCCTCTTGGGGAAGTCTAGGTAACTTAAAGAGCTAAGTTTCATGAGTAATCTCATAAAAAATAATAAACCACACACTGAGAATGAGTTTTAACAAGTGATGACATCATCCCGATTTTCATGGGCTGCTAAGGTTTGAGACAATTGAGTAGAAAAATGAACATAACTCAAAATATAGGAATCCAATGATTATGAAACTTTTTATGTTTATACTATACAGTAAGCTGAATCCAACAAGTTTTAAATCACTGAATTTGGATAAGTAACCACTGAGAAACACCTCTGACAAGATGAGTGAAAAAGTCGGGTACCTGACAGAGAAGTGAAAATGCACAGACACTGTTGACTTCAACTGAACATAACTGAAGATTGCAACATCCAAATGACATGAAAATTTGTGAGCATATAGTAGACTTATAGAGCTAGCTTTACCAAGTTAAATCACTGAAAATGATCCACCAAGCACAGAGATAACATCTCTGCAAGCTGACTGAGAAAAATTGAGAGTAATGGCAGTGAGTAGTACACTTCACAAGAACATGGAAAGATGAACTCAAATAATCATGAAAATGAAAGTATATTGCTTGTACAATACAATGACTTACTGATACGTATGTGTGCCTTGTAATCACACCTTGATATGGCATAAAGCTCAGCTCTTGGAGGTCTTCACATAGGTCTCTCTAACCACGACTAAAACTGCCATCTATTTATAGTTGAGTTTGGGAGGCTAACTTCCCTCAATCACTCTCCAATCAATCAATGATTGATTTGATTCTCTACCTACCACAAATCACGAATTCGTGGCTCCTCTTTCCATTCTTGATCAAGTGGACTCAACCACTTAAGATTCTTTCACTTTTACATTAAGTAAACTCTTCAAAAGTTACAAGAGGTAGTTCACAAGTGAACTTTACATAGTCTTCATTTTAAGCCTTTTTCTATGACTTTGTGGGACTCAATCCAATACTTAGGCTTGTCATAGACTTGCTCCAACAGCTCCCCCTCAAGCCAAGTATGCTTGAGGTCTTCAATCTTCCAAGATTACCTACAAACCAATCATAGCCTTGAATTTGCAAAGCTTTGTACCATCCAATGCTTTGATTAGAATATCTGCACATTGTTGATGAGTGGACACATATGATATTTGAATCTCTTTGCTTAGAATTTTTTCTCGTACATAGTGATAATGAACTTCAATATGTTTAGTCCTTGCATGAAAAATAGGATTAGCAGCCAAATGAATAGAACTCATACTGTCACCAAAAATAGTTGGAGTTCCAAACTCCAATCCAAGATCTTTGAATAATGTCTTCATCAACATAGCTTCTTGTGTAGTTATGGCAAGACCTCTATATTCAGCTTCAATAGAAGAGAGAGCAACTGTGGGTTGCTTCTTGGATGACCATGAAATAAGCTTTGAACCTGCAAAGGTAAGATAACCTGAAGTGCTCCTTCTATCTTCCTTGGAGCCAGCCCAATCTGCATCAGAAAATAGCTTCAAACCTAAATCAAATACATAAGGATAATAAAGTCCTTCATTTATGGTTCCTTTGAGATACTTGAGAATCCTTTTGGCAGCATCCATATGTGGTTTCCTTGGTGTGTGCATAAATTGTCTTAGCACACTCACACTGTAACATATATCTACTCTTGTCAATGTGGCATAGTTGAGACTACCCACTAGACTTTGATATGATGTGATGTCCTCTATGAGTTCACCTTCATGTGAGTTCAATTTGTGATTGACCTCCATTGGAGTACCTGCAATCTTACAATCTTGCATCTTGAATTTTGCCAACATGTCCTTAATGTACTTCCTTTGAGTGAGAAACAAACCCATTAGGAAAAAGGGTGAACCCTGCATGGGCCTTGTAAGGATCCCTAATTTTCAGGGATTAAGCCTCATTCTGCTGTTGTCTAAGGGGACAAAGTGCATTTAATAGGGCACTTTTTAGTAGGCTGGAGTAGGCTTTTTTTAAGGCTTACTAGGCTCCTCTCTCTCTTCTTTTAGAGAGAGAGAAAGGGAATCTACTTTCCACATCATCAAACTCGAGCATGTATGGGAATAAAAAAATGATTTTTTTTTTAAAGTCTCAATTTCAGTGTTTATTTACTTGAAAGGGCTCATTTTTTAATATATATGTCAGAAGTGACCTTTTTTGAGTTTAGTTTTTAATTTTCCTTTTGAAAAAGCAATATTTTTAAAATCAAACTCCAAAAGTAGAGTGCCACATCATCAAATCCGTAACTACTCTTCACCCAAAAAATGACTTTTTCAAAATTTCAACATTTTTGGCTATTCTCAGTGGAAAAACACACTGTGACCCATCCTCATCCAAGAAAACAAACTTTTCTTGAGAAAATCATGCTCTAGCATCTCTTCCAAACAAATTTCTGGTCTCTTTCTCAGTATTGTTTAATTGTTGGAAAAGATGGTGTTGACACCTATTACAAACCTCACATTAGGACGTCCTCATGCCCCAGCATCAACAAGTATCCATGTTCGTGTGCCTAGAGAGTTTGCTCCAAATACACAATGCAACAATGATGTGAACTCTCAAAATGAGCGTCGTGAAGCTGGAGAAAAGAATATTGATCTTTGGACTCATGGTTCATTATACCCTCCTGATCCAATGTCTTCTTACCATCCAACATTCCATAACCTCTCAACTTTACTTCAGTTCATCGGTGCCGGTAAAGCTGGGCTCTTAGGTTATTGTCAACGATTATCTACACATTCAACTGCCATTACTAAGTATTGGATTCAACAATATCAACTAAATCATACAAGGTTGGTCACTTTTGAAAGCACAATCATATCTTTACAAGAAAAGCTTGCAGAGCTTGAAAAGCATATGGAAGAAAAGGAGAGAACAATTGAGGAATTTAAAAACACTGTCCAACACTTGAGAGAGACTCCACTTGGGATGCGACGTAGGAGACGATCATTAACATCCTTTGACTCTCTTTCAATTGGTGGTGGAGCACGCAAACGACGAGTTTTTGCAATAAGGTTTGGCTTGTATTTGTTTCTCTTTTTGGAAGACTTTTATATGTATATATATATATATTTTTTTCTTGTTATGTAGGTCATTCGTTGAAGATGTTAATGCATCATCAACAACAGAGGATCAATTCAAGTTATTAAATTCTTGTTTGACCAACAAGCAGGTGGTTAGTATTTTGGAGTCACGGATAGGAAACCTTATCAAGAAGAAAGTGATTAAAGATTTCACAAAAAAGTTACAAGATATTATCACTCCTAGAGACGTGCAGATGGTATGTGATGAAGCAGGAATTAGTACTAAAGGATACAGTGCATTGTACAACCTTTTGAAGCATTCATTAGAAAGAGAAGGTATTTTACAGAATATGTTTCCATCTCCTTACAAGGTATCGCTAAAGAAGTCAATGTCCAATGAAGATATAACTAGTATTCTTGGAAACTACTTATATATAGAGGATATTATGCCTATGTCTATTTATCATTTATCTACATCCAAAAAAGAGTTGAAAAGCGTAGTTGGAAATGGATTTCCTTACACAAAGTACAACAACATATTCGTGGATTTGGAGAGGCTTCAACAGGAAATGGTTCAATTTTACAAATCTACTATACCAGGTATGTGCACTATTGTTACCTTGATATACATTGTATTTTGATGTTATAAAGATTTTGCTAATTTATGCAGATTGTAATACCAAATTACAGTTTATATTGAAGTTAGATGAATGCCAGATTATAAAGGGACGACGAATGGAGAGATTGAGTTTGACACTCATGAATGAAGCTATGAGAAATGCCATATCTGATGAAAGTTGTAACTCTAGCTCTAAGTCTACATATAGTGTTCAATCCGAGAAAGAAATATGGTGGTTAGGTGCTATTGAAGTACCTAAAGAATCCAATGATGTTCTTTCATGGATTTTTAGTAGGACCCCATGGATCACTAAAGTAATACTTTCTCAAATTCATGGTGCAAAGCTCCACATAGAAAACTTTGGTGATTTTGAGATAGATTGGCACTTGGGTGGGGATTTAAAAACTATCAAATGCATGTTAGGTTGCAAGCAAGGTGCATCTGCTCGTTATCCATGTCCATTTTGTACTCGAGGCTACAAAGTAACAAAGGGACAACAAAAAGTACTATCTAGCTTAGATGAATACATAGATGCACCTACTTCCACGGAATGGGATAGACCTTTGTTAAGGTGTCCTATGTTAGAAATACCTAACCGTGACACATTAGATAAAGATTGGAATCCCATTATTCCATTTCCATTAGTTAATGTTCACTTTTGCACATTGCATGCTTTCATGAGAATATTTGATAGATTATTGAAGCTCCACATAGAATATGCATTTTCCATGAAGCCAATTGATAAATCTGTACAAGCAATCAAAAAATTGGAAGAGTTGCTTAATTCGATTGGTTGTCATGGTGGTAATGTAACTCTAGTTGTCAAAAAACCTGGTGAATCGCAAAATAGTTTGCAACAAGTGTCAATGACAGGGAAGAAGGCAAGAAAATTTTTCAGAACAGGTGTAAGCCCTAAGAAAAATGAATGCAGGGAGCTATGGAAAGACTTGTGCATGATCACCACTGATAATGATTCTCAAATTGACCTTAGTAATAGGCGAAAGAAGGTTTGGTCATGCTTAGATAAGTTGGTAGGTTTAATGAGTCTTAATAGCTCCAACAAAAATGACCGTCAGTTGTTTCAAGATACATTAATGGAGTTTGCAAAGTGTTTCATCCTATCTTGGGGAGAGAGCAATATTACACATTACATTGTAAGTTTTCTTATTTTTTCAATTTTCTTGTTGATAAGATTGTGTTATATGTACTTATATCATTTCAGCATATTTTATTTGCACATGGAGCATTTTTTATGCATCGATATGGTTCATTGGAGATTTTTACTACACAAGGAATGGAGAAGTCACATTACAAGGCTAGAGGTGTTTACTTCAAGAACACACGACATGGTGGTGGTGCAATGCAATCAAACTATATGGAAGAGATGTTTAATTGGTTTTATCGTACTGCATTTTCAAGGACATATGCAATGGAACGAGCCAAGGAGTCGAAAGTTGCAAAACTTGCAAGATTTAATCAACACAACTTAGCTAGTGAAAAATGGAAGTCATCATTGGGACCTTTACGTCATGCTCAATGGCGGGCTACAAGAACACGAGAGGGTTCATCATGGAAGTGAAGTCATTTAATACATTCATGGCATTTTCTGAATAATTCATAAGGTTTGCTACACACTAATCTCTTGTTTGCAATTTTTTCAGGTAATTTTTAATTTTTAAACTATTTTTTGTCCATTCAGATGTGAACAAAACCTTTTTAAGTGAAACATTATAAAAGGAGACTCATTGTCTCATTTCAACATTCTAGCACTATAGAGGATGGCACGAACAAAGCAAACTGCAAGGAAGGATCCCATTAACTTTCCTACCTATGTGCAAGGCACTCAGAAGCCACCATGGATGAATCACCACAAAAGGCGACGTAGTGTCTCGCACTCTGCATCCCATCGCGAAACAGGTGGTGGCCATACCTCTGGGAGTGAACAGTTGCATGAACAAGTGGAACATGGGCAATCCAGGGAAAAGGCCGCCAATCACCACCATCATCATATGATGAGCCTCCATCACCAAAGAGACCAACAAAGACAAGGGTGAAGGAGCGTGCTCATAGACAGGTAGTTTCTGATGATGATTTTGATGAATCGCATGAGGATGTGTCTCAACAAGGTTCACAATCAAGTGATGAGAGTCAAAGATTGCCACCATGGGGTAACGAAGAAATACCTACAAATCATAGGGTTACTGTAGCGGGAAAGACACTACCATCAAATCAGGGGGCCATACCCAATGATCAAGAGAGAGAGCAAAGCCAGCAACAACATCCTGAACAAGGAGAAAGCTCAAGACGCGTGCAACGGAAGAAGAAATTCTTTCAACCTCGTCGTAGACCACCCCAACCAAGACCACAAGAAAATGTCCAACGAAGACCACCACCACCACAAGCTAGAGCACCACAACGAAGAAGAAGATATACGAAGGCATTTGCAGAGATAAGGCACTATCAAAAGACAGCTGAGCTTCTCATACCTAGAAGACCCTTTGCAAGGGTGGTCAAAGAAGAGTTACAAAGGTATTGTGCAGGGTTAAGGATCCAAGCTCTAGCTTTAGAAGCTTTACAAGAGGCAGCTGAAGCATTTTGATATCAATGCTAGAGGATTCCAACCTGTGCGCCATCCATGCTAAGCGAGTCACTATACAACCGAAGGACATACAGTTAGCTAGGAGAATTAGGGGTGATCGTAGCTAAGTTTTGTAACTGATCTCTATGGACAAGAGATTTTTTGTAAATATTGCCATTTTCAATGAAACATTAGCACTTTTCCTCTATTCCATTTATAATCTCATTATTTAGAATGAAACATGAGCAGTCATTTTACATTTCCATGTGTTTTCTTGTGATAATCTCTCATATATGAATGATTGTTTTCTTATCTTGTCATTTTGATCTAGTGATAATATCCCTGTACTGAAATTTCTTTTTTATTTAAGGTCATGTAGGTCTTGTAGGGCATTGGGAGGCCAAATAAGGCCCTGCCACAGAAACGCGGGAGAAGGCCCTGCAAAACGTTTGCAGGGCCTTCTCCCGCGTTTCTGTGGCAGGGCCTTATTTGGCCTCCTAATGCCCTACAAAACCTTTGAAATATGAAAGAGGGATCATGACTAGTAAAGCTAGTTCAGGGGTAGTTAATATGAACAAATTTTTACCTCCGTATACCTTTGAAACATATGAGCAGAGCATTTTGAAACTTAGAACATTTGCATTCTTGAAAATATCCATCTAGTGAAGGTTCAGTCTCATGTAAGGTAACCTTGGGCATGTCAGGACCTTTAGTTTCATTCTTTTGGACTCTTGATCATTGGGTAAGCCTCCATTAAGGTCTTCTAGGGCATTGGGAGGCCAAATAAGGCACTGCCACAGAAACGCAAGAGAAGGCCCTGCAAAACGTTTGCAGGGCCTTCTCCCGCGTTTCTGTGGCAGTGCCTTATTTGGCCTCCCAATGCCCTAGAAGACCTTAATGGAGGCTTACCCAATGGTCAAGAGTCCAAAAGAATGGAACTAAAGGTCCTCCCAATGCCCTACATGACATCAATACATCACATGCAGGTCCAAAAGAATTTTAGATAATATACTGAAAAAGAAATACTTGAGACAATTGTAAATAAAGCAAAGTGAAAATTTGATATTAATTCAATTGTTTACATCAATTGGCTTTGAGTTTCTCAATGACTCTCTTTCGACGCTCCAAAGCCATGGGTAGGGTGTAAGTCAAAATTGAGTTTGCTATTTGATCAACATTTCTAACACCTAGACCTAGAGATATACCTATTTGGCCTAAGACCTTTCCACGGAAGTTGGAACCTAAGGTTGTAGTTACAAGGGATTTCTTAACTAAAAAGATACAATTACTCCCCTGTGTAATGGTTGATAAACAAAGCAATTTACTTAAGGCCTTTAGACACCATGTCATGAAGTGGCCCTGAGGACTGAACTCTTTATGGATAATTACAAAATGGTCTTTGGGAAGTTTCCCAATGTAGTTTGCAAGGGATGAGCCACCTCCACGAGCCACTCGATCACCTCCGCTCCTTGCTGCAAACTTGTCGACTTCAATCACCTCCTGCACAAAGTTTTATGATTAGTAGCTGCATGTGTTTGTAAGAATGAATGACATGAATTGAAGATACTTACATCCTGAACTCTATCTTCTTCTTCTCCTCTCTCTTGAAGTTGTAAATTAATGCTGGAGTGGGACATCCCACTCTGCTCGATTACTGGTGAGGAGGGAATTTTTTATTCCAATATCCGTTCTTGTGCATTATTAAATTGTTCTTCTGTGATATGTTCATGTTCACTTGTGAGTATGTCATTGCAAACCAATTTTATTGTGTCGGCCACTGAGTCACCAAATGGCAAACACTTTTTCTCCAACAACTCAGAGGTACTATCCAAAGGACACTCTCACAAAGTACAAAACAAACTTAGGCATTCATCAAGCCGTAGCCCAAATGCCTTCTCTACATCATGTAAAAACAAATATTCTTGTCCCTCGACAAGAACCACTGAAAAAGTTTCAATCTCCACCTCTGGAATAGTTGCTTCTGGCTCCGAAGAGGTGGATGGCTTAGGCACTTCTTTCAACTTATCATCCACACCAAGAGGATAAGTTTTCTCAATAGCTTCTCTCTCTAATAGGAGATTCAAGGGTTCTTGAGGTGGTTCCTTTTTATCCTCGACAAAACCACCTGTAAGAAGATGAGGGATCTCATGAGGAATTGGTTCTGGTTCCTCATTCACAAAGAAAATTGTGGCAGCAATGAATGAAAGATATTTTGGACCCATCTTGCGTTTCCTATTCAATTTCCTTATAAGTGGCACAGTTTCATCAAGAAGGTGCCCTGCTTCCTCTGCAATTGCCTGGAACCGTTTCAATCGTTTTGCAAAAGCCTCATCACCTTTGTGAATGTAGGTGAGAAGGTCACATGGAACCCAAGTTCCATCATATGGTGGTATTTCAATGGAGAAACACAATATATGAACTTGCATATATTGAAGTAGCTCCTCCAAAGCATCGGCATTCATTTGCACGGTTCCATGGAGGTCAGGAACCTTGGAGAGAAGATCATATAGGTCATGTTGACCTTTATAATTTGAATCCTCCAAAAATTCTAGAAACTTGTGGCGTGCACTCTTAGTAGGTACAGAGGTGGAAGCCATAGCTTGCAAATGCAGACTGTTCTAACACTCAATGTGGTTGCAAAAGTGAGAAATGAGGAGAGAGGACTCCTATTTATAACTTTTCTAGAATTTTTAAGTGATGGGTCCCACTTTTTCATAGAAGTGACTTTTCCTTAAATTAAAACATAAGAGTCTTGAAAAGGAAAACTTTGACATTTGAGATCACATCAAAGGAAATAAACAATAAGAATGCTCTTTCAAGAAAAACCTTGAGAATTTATAGATACAAGTAGAATGTGGCCAAAATATCCTTGAAGCAAATGTGAAAATTTTTTCATTGCAAAAATAAGTTTGTTTACAGGTTTCACAGTATCTTTACAAAAAAGAGTTATGTCAATGAAATGTCAGTTCCATCCATGCTCCAATCTGCAAGAACCTTGATTTTGTCTTCCAATCTCTTTCCAATCTGTGGACAATTCATAAAAGAGTAAAACATTTTCAAATCATGAACAATAGTGATAGAATAATATATATATATATATATATATATATATATATATATATATATATATATATATATATATATATATATATATATATATATATATATATATATATATATATATATATATATATATATATATGGAATACAACTCTTACCTTGTTCCCTCGTATACGAAATTTGAAATCATGAAGATCGTCATATCCCATGATAAGTAAGTGCTCTCTCAAGTTGGCCAAGTTCCAATGTTGATTAACTAAAACCACCTCCATATCATTGTTTGGTAACTTCACATTAATTTCAAATGAAGCTAAAGATCCCTTCGAGCTTTGCAAAGGTATCCACTCTCCTAGTTTACACATCCAACGATCATAATAAAATCTGATGTACAATGAGGTGCGATGTTTTAAATAGCGAAACCCTATACCTGTGTCACCAATTCTACAACGATATATATCCCCTTTTGACAATCCTTCTACATAACCCCAGTTTTCCCCTAACAATCCTTCTACTGCTTCGTATGTAATATCTTTACATAGGAACATTGTAGGAGTTTCTACAAAAGGAATGCCTTGAAATATGAAAACAAAGCAATGGATTGGTAGAGTCCAATGAAGACCTATTGATCTAGATACTTGTGTGAATTTCAAAGAGTTATGTATGTCCATCACCATCTTACGCTTGAAAGATGATATGGACCAAAAATCAGGTTTTGGCCACTCTAAACTAAGAAGAGAGTCAACTTTGATAATCTCCAACCTTCCATATTCACCATCTGTGGAAGGAACAATGTACTCGTGAGTGTAAAAGAAGATCCTTTCACGAATAAGTTTAGCAGGAGGTACATCTGGAAACACTAATGCCCCAATGTCTGCATGTAATGCTTTGAAAGTTCCTGTGAGACTATGAAGTGGTTGCTCTTCCACTAAACTAGAAGGAAATATGACTGTAGCAATGAAAAACATATGAGATGAGTAATTAAGACATTTAACACCATGAAGCATTGAGAAAATAGAAATACTCACAATGGATTGGATATCTAATTCTATTGGAGTTTTCTAACTTCATGGTTGAAAATGTGAAGACATGTTGTACAATAGCAACCATCCCACCATGTGTTTGCTGCTTGAAGCCTAAGAGCTTACCTTTCCAATGAAGATCCAAATTTCCACGATCTCGAACACGATGAGGACCAAGTCCAGATGGCTGCATGTACACCCATGCACCTTTGCAAAACTCTTGTGGTAGCCAACTTCCTTCCATTGTTTTGATGTTGTGGCACGTCATTGTGTGAACTTCGTCCTTTGGTCTCCTACGAGCTCTGGAGCTTTCCATGGGAGTAAGAGTTGTTGTCATTGCTGCAGAAGTTGGGAGAATGGTAGGAGGAGAAACAATGCTTCTGTTGTATGGTATGGAGGGAATAGAGGTGAAAAATATGACTTTTTGGGTTTTGGGTATGAAAATGGGAGTTTGAAGAGGGAAAATAGAGTTTTTTGAGTCATTTTGAAAAAAGTCACTTTTTTAGTCCACAAACATGCACGGATTTTGAATTAGAAATCAAAAATAGCACTTTTGACCCTGAAAAGTGATATGGAGGTCATTTAATGGTATTATGATGAGTTTTACAACTTTTAAAAAATTTTGAATTTTTGGGCCCAGCCTGATTACGAGATTTCTTCTCTCTCTAGAAGACAACCCTGAACATAGAGGAATCTTGTCCCCTCTTCCCTCTTCAGCCTAGTATTTTATAGGGTATAGACTGTGGCCACCACCCTCTTCTGATTGGTCCATCACTAATCACTCCTTGAGCTAAAAGGCCCATCCAGGGTTCACCTTTTTTCCTAATGCCATGATCTTTGTAGACAACTTCCAAACCTAGGAAGTAGGTAAGTGAACCCAAATCACTTATCTTGAACTCTTCTCTCATCTGATCTTTGATCTTCTTCATACCATCTGCATCATTTCCTGTCAATATAATATCATCTACATATACACATAGGTAGATGACCTCGGAATTACTCTTTTTAATAAAGAGTGAAGGATCTGCCTTGCTTGGTTGAAAGCCTTTGTCCTGCAAGAATGAAACAAGCCTAAAATTCCAAGCTCTTGGAGCTTGCTTGAGACCATACAATGCTTTGTTAAGTTTACACACATAATCAGGATAAACTTGGTTCTCAAAACCAGGTGGTTGTGCCATATATACCTCTTCTGTTATCCAACCATTCAAGAATGCATTCTTTACATCTAGTTGAAGTATCTTCCAATTCTTGGAAGAGGCAATACTAAGCAAAACCCTAATAGTAGGCGTCTTTGCCACAGGAGAGAAGGTCTCCTCATAATCAATTCCCTGAGTTTGTGCAAAGCCTTTTGCTACAAGCCTTGCCTTATACCTCTTAATTGAACCATCAGAATTCTTCTTGAGTTTATAGACCCATCTTGAGCCTATTACCTTCATGGATGAAGTCTTGGGCACCAAATCCCAAGTGTTGTTTTCCTCAAGTGCTTCAATCTCTTCCTTCATTGCATGTTTCCATTCTGATTTTGCGTTGGCCTCTTCAAAGGATGATGGCTCCTCTTGGTTTATGTCCTGTGCTATGTAGATAGAATCTTTAGTTACTAATGAGGTGTCAAACCCATACCTTTCTGGTTTTTTCTTTTCCCTCATAGATCTTCTTAGGCCATGATGTGATGATTCTGCCTCATGTCTAAGTTCCTGCAATTTTGCTTTACCTTTAGACTTTCATGCTTTGATCTTTTCCATCTGAGATTCTTCATCATCCTCTGAGGTGTCTTGTTCTTCAATCTTCGGTTGTTCTCTACCAAGCTTTGGAAAATCTTCTTCAAGATTATATGGTAAATTGATCTTCCTGCATGAATCTTCATACCATGAATTGTTCTCATCAAAAACTACATCTCTGCTTACCAAGAATCCTTTGTTGGTAGGGTTGTATAACCTGTAGCCCTTTTGATTGTTGTCATATCCAATAAATACACACCTTTCTGCTTTTGGATCCATCTTGCCTCTAACCTGTGAAGGAACATGAGCAAAAGCAATACATCCAAAAATTTTACAATGATCTAAGCTTGGTCTTCTTCCATTCCAAGCCTCATATGGAGTCATCCCATCAAGGGATTTTGAAGGCAACCTGTTAATCACGTAAGTGGCTGTAGATACAGCCTCAGCCCATAAGTAATTAGGTAAATTCTTTTCATTTAACATAGACCTTGCAGCTTCAACAATTGTCCTATTCCTCCTTTTTGCCACTCCATTTTGCTTAGGAGTGTACCTTGTAGTTACCTCTCTTTTGATTCCTCTTTCTTGAAAAAAAGAATCAAACTCATGGGAGAAGTATTCTCCCCCTCCATCTGACCTTAGCCTTTTTAGTGATTTACCTGTTTGATTCTCCACAAGAGCCAAATATCTTTTGAAACATGAAAAAACTTCATCTTTGTGTTTCATAAAGAATAGGATAGTCCATCTGCTGCAATCATCAATAAAGGAAACATAATACCTTGATCCAGATATTGAAGCTTCCTTGCTAGGTCCCCATACATCTCTATGAACCAACTCCAAGAGATCTCCATGCATATAACCTTTCTTCATGAATGGTAACCTGTGAGACTTTCCAAATTGACATGCACTACACTTATAAATCATATGTTGTTTTGATAAGTTAGGAAGTCCAAGTACACTTTGGTCCCTGCAGATTTGCTTTAATGACCTTTCACCAATATGTGCTAACCTTTTGTGCCATACTTCCAATTCTGTGAGTGTCTGACTACCATAATTAAAGAGAGCCATGTTTCTAGTGTCCTGTAATTCAAATGTGAACAATCTACTTGTCTTTTCACCTTTTGCAATTCTTCTGAATCCTTGACTTGGATCTTCAACAAATGCTCCTGCTTTTGTGAACCTGACTTGCAACCCTTTCTCTACTATCTGCCCAACACTTATCAAATTCTTTGTAATGGTAGGGACATAGAGTACCTTACTGAGTAGGTTGATGTTTCCATCAGGTGCTTTGACATTGCCTATTTTCTCCACAGGATGTTTTGTATCATCTCCTGTTTGTACCTCATGCTTATTCCTTGGATCTTCTAAATCTCATAAGAGTGCCACATTTCCTGCCACATGATTTGAACAACCTGAATCTATGTAGAAAACATGCTCATCAGATTTACCTTGTGGCATAGCCATGTTCATGATCAATAATGAATCCTCTTTGTTTGAGTCTTCTGTGTAGTTATTGTAGTCTCTCCTTCCTTTGTAGCCTCCTTGATAGTTTGAATGATTTTAGTTGTTGTAGTTGCCATGGTAGTTGTTGAACCTTCCTCTTGAGTAGCCATAACTTCCTCTATTGTATCCTCTACATCTTTGATTCCTGGAATTCCTAAAGCAATTTTCAGTTGTATGATTAGTTAATCCACAAATAGAACATGAGTTGGAGTCTTGGGATCTCCTCTTCCTCTACCTCTGCCATGTCTTCCTCTACCTGCATAGTTAGCTTGATATGTACCTGCTTCATCATCCACTTTCTTTGCCTTTCCTTTGTTATCTTTAGACTTGCTTTTATCCGTGTATAAAGCTGAAGATTGATTACCTTTAGAGCTTTCTCCATTTTTGATAAGCTTTGCCTCTTGAGTAAGTAGTTGTCCAATGAGTGTATTGAAATCAGGTACATGCATGTCCATGTACAAATCCATAGCTGTGGTGAATGCTTCCCACTTGTCATCTGCCTTCAAGCCATTGATGACCTGCCTTACAATTTGCTCTTCATCTATTACCTCTCCAATGCTTCCCAATTGATCCGCTATGTCCTTGAGCTCACTGAGAAACACCTCTGACAGGATGAGTGAAAAAGTCGGGTACCTGACAGAGAAGTGAAAATGCACAGACACTGTTGACTTCAACTGAACATAACTGAAGATTGCAACATCCAAATGACATGAAAATTTGTGAGCATATAGTAGACTTATAGAGCTAACTTTACCAAGTTAAATCACATAAAATGATGCACCAAGCGCAGAGATAACATCTCTACAAGCTGACTGAGAAAAACTGAGAGTAATGGCAGTGAGTAGTACACTTCACAAGAACATGGAAAGATGAACTCAAATAATCATGAAAATGAAAGTATATTGCTTGTACAATACAATGACTTACTGATACATATGTGTGCCTTGTAATCACACCTTGATATGGCATAAAGCTCAGCTCTTGGAGGTCTTCACATAGGTCTCTCTAGCCATGACTAAAATTGCCATCTATTTATAGTTGAGTTTGGGAGGCTACCTTCCCTCAATCACTCTCCAATCAATCAATGATTGATTTGATTCTCTACCTACCACAAATCACGAATTCGTGGCTCCTCTTTCCATTCTTGATCAAGTGGACTCAACCACTTAAGATTCTTTCACTTTTACATTAAGTAAACTCTTCAAAAGTTACAAGAGGTAGTTCACAAGTGAACTTTACATAGTCTTCATTTTAAGCCTTTTTCTATGACTTTGTGGGACTCAAGCCAATACTTAGGCTTGTCATAGACTTGCTCCAACAAGATCAAGGCACACATTTTATTAACAAATTAATGCAAGTGCTCACACACTCTTTTTAGATTCTGCATAAATTTAATTCTCCTTATTATCCTCGTACTAATGGCTTAGCTGAAAGTACTAACAAAACCTTGCTGAGTATGCTTCGAAAATTGATTACGGAATCACCAGAAAGATGGGATCAGTTACTACCTACAGTATTATGGGCATACCGGAGTACTTACAAAGTTGCCACCGGACTGACTCCTTTCAAGCTTGCTTACGGATTGGAAGCAATCGCTCCAATGGAAGTTATAGTGCCTAGTTTACGCATGGCCATAACTCAGAAGTTGATACCCAAAGATTCTTTGCCATTTTAGTTGGACACACTCAGAGAACTAGATGAGCATCGCTGGGAAAGTTTTCTGACTCTTCAAGAAGTGCAGTTGCGGCAAGCTCGTACACATGATCGGTATCTTAAAACTCCAGTTTTTACGGTGGGGCAACTTGTGCTCTTTTACAATGCTAAATCAAATCGTGCGGCTGGAAAATTCAAATTACGATGGTTTGGTCCTTACCGGATTACTGAACAAGTCGGCCCAACTACTTTTTGGTTGACTACTTTGACCGGAGTTCCTCTTCCTAAAGTGATAAATGGTTCAAAGTTGCAGCCATATCATCAAGCACCTGATTCACACTGAAGTATTTTGTAGTTGCACGCGTATTTTTTCTTTTTCTCTTTTCTTTTCTTTTCCTTTTTTTAGTTTTGCGTGTTAGTTGCTTAAAAACCTTAAAATCCTCGTTTTGCTACATAATCATAAACTCCTCGTTTGGATACCTAACCATGAATAATCGCCACCTTTTGTTATTGATTTTGCTCATGCATGCACACCGTAGTTATGAAGGTTATCATCTCAACATCGCGCGATGATTAGCATTTTTTATCGCCTCCCACTACCAAGTATCTACTTAATCTTCTTCTTTTCACTGATAATCACTATTGTATCTGTGTGCTCTGTGCGTTGTGATTTCTATGTTTACTGTGCAAATTGTGTTCTTGTGCTCTTGTGTACGCATCATGGAAGCGTTAGCCAACTTCGCTGCCTTCTGTGAAGGACTCCCTCCGAATGTGGGTGAGTTCTTGCGCGTCCGTGGGTTGTCCAGTTTCGCTAAATTGCCTTGGCATTCAGTGGAATGTCACCCGTTTTACGCCCAAATCATTGCCGCCATCGCTGCTACACCTGCTACGGAGCAGAGTTGGCCAATTACTTCCTTACCATCTCGGGTAGTAATCGCCTTAGAATCCTTTGCTATAGCATTCCGACTCTCTCCGAAAGGACCAAAGAATGGCCCAAACCTGTCAATCGCTACTATGATTCAATTGTTACCCAGGTACTCTTCGAATGAGTATGCTATTCTTTGTCGCCCTGAGCCTGAAAGAACAGCTTTGCAGTTTTTAGTAGCCATATTAAACTTGCAGAAACGTACATATGGGATTTCTCGCCCATTCTACTCAGTGATTGATATGGCTACTAGAGAGCCTATCAATTTTGCTTCCTATTTTTTCCGGCGCATTCACCGTGAATGTGTTACGGTCATCAAGCAAGTTAACAAAGGAGATCTGCCGCGTTCCCGTCTTCCGCACATACTCACTTTTTTGTTTCCGGCCCTCCAAGCAGCGCAACCACCACAAAGAGGTCCAATTTTATATCATGAGGAATCTACTCAGATACTTGAAGACGATGAAGAAGATGATGAAGAACTCTTCCAGCTCCTTCACCGCAAACGCATCAGGATAAGTTCGTCGGACAGTCAAGTGCAAGGGTCTGCTGCTGGAAGTAAAGTAGAAAAAAATGAAGAAGAAATTTTCCACGACACGGCAACATCGATTCACCATGATTCCTCCGTTCAATCATCTCCAAACCACCAACAAGATCAGAGTGTTACTGCTGATTCTAAAGATAGCTCTCCTAAGGAAGAATCTCAGCAGCAGTCCAAACAGGATAGGCAAGACGATCCGTAGATAATTATTGCAGAAATTTTCCAAGAATTGATTACGGTAGTAGAGTCTGCCATTGCCCGACCTGACGTAACTACACACCTACTTACCAAAACAGCTAACAATCTGCAACCCACTCCTCTGCCCGAACCTCCACTTAAACCCATTGTCCCCATTCCACCGATTGTACCTGAAGCACCGGACTCATCATCATCTTCACCTAACTATTCTCCACCCAATTTCCATCAACTCCTCACAGCTTCTTCCTCTCAACCACGTCCTCCTCTTATGTTTCCTTCACTACCTATGTTTAATGAACTCGCATCAATGGGTCATATGTTGATCCACCTGTCACAACAACTACCACAACAGATGAAGGAGATTACTGATAATCTCAAACACGAATTACAACATAAAGTTGATGTTTTGGAAGCGGATATCATTCCGTTGCAAGAAGAGGTAGATGCAGTGAAGGCAGAGAATCATAATCTGCACTTCCAGATTAAACAGTTACAGGCTCGCCTTGCCGAACAGGAGACAGTAATCAATCAAAGAGATGCTACCTTGGCCGAATTCAGAGTCAAAGATGATTTATTGTGTGCTGCTGATGCAGAGATCCTACAATTGAAACAGTTAATCCAGGATAAGGAAGATGCACGCACAGCTCTAGGAAATCTATTAGAAGAGACGCGAGTTCAATTAGATGAAGTCGTGCAGCGAGGACAAGAGATGGCCGAGTTGGCTAAGAGGACTAATGAAGAACTCCAGCGAGTAGAAGCAAATTTATTTGAATCCAATTCTACTCTTAAAACGCAGATGACTTTGGTAGCTCAACTATAGAAGGAGATACCAGGGATAAGAAGAGAGCGCGATGCATATTACCGAACCATCCAATTTCATAATCAAGAATTGGAGAGAAGAGAGAACCAATTAGGTGCTCAAGAAGAACGATTATCTAGAGTTGATAAACAGATTGCCGATATGAAAGTAAACCGTGATGCAGCTCTATCGAATGACTTTTATTTACAGGAAGCCTTTTTGCAAACACAGTCAAAAATTTTGATGAGCCAAGTTATTTCTTTAAGTTCTATCCGTACTGATGCATAACTAGTAGAACCAGATATTCTAAAGAAAATGTTGGATAGCCTCAAGCAAAAAATCGGAAGAACGTTTAAATTAGCTAGAACAATGTATCTATAGGGTATAATAGATGAGCCCTAAACTTTTGTATACCTGCGGGTTCAAGTCCACCATGCGTGCCAGTGTAAGCCGACGGATTGGCAATTGTAAACTTGTCTCTTTTCATATTCCTCAAGAACTGAAAGGTCATTGTGAAGAACTGTAATCTCTTATAAATCAATGAAAAAGATGCTTCGGTAACACCCAGAGAAGAATCGCCAGACTGTTTGTCTGGGCGATATGTCTATGGAGTTTCGTTGTGTTGTGTTTTGAGAAATTTTGAGTAATACTGTGTCTTTTCTGTCTTTGTTTGAGTATTTGCACGTGTACGGTAAAGATTGTGTTATGGTAATGTTTACAGTAAGTTACGTATTGAATCACTGTTCCGCTAAGTTAATTACTGTGAGTCTATGTTACGGTAGTGTTTACCTTGTGCACCGATTACTGAGAAAGTCTTAATCTATGTATGAGTCGGAAATCTGTGAGAGAACGAATCAGAGTATTGATAGTAATTCGTGTTAACAGAGATTTAACATTACGGTACTGTGGTGTGATCAGTTATTTGGGAAAGTCAAGTATAGGGCCTCTGATTATTCAGACCCCTTCCACTCCCAAGAACTCGAAAAGAGCTTAAACGCGTCTCTGACGGCAAACACGCATTTAACACATATTTTCTAAGCATGGAAGTAGCATATAGAGAAATGGATATGTATCTTACTCAAAGAAAGTATATCAAAGACATGCTTGCAAAATTCAAAATGGATTATTCAAAGGTTATAGGTACGCCTATGGAGATGATCCTAAAGTTATGTGCTCATGAAGGAGAGCAAATTGAAAATATAACTAGCTATTAGAGTCTAGTTGGTAGTCTAAACTATGCCACATTGACGAGGGTTGACATTTTCTATGGAGTAAGTGCCTTAGTACAATTTATGCACACTCCTAGGAAAGGCTACATGGAATGAGTCAAAAGGATACTCAAATACTTGAAGGAAACCATAAATGAAGGTTTGTATTACCCTTATACATCTGATATATACATCAAGCTTTTCTCTGATGCAGATTGGGTAGGCTCTAAAGATGACAGGAGAAGTACATGTGGACACCTTACCTTTGCAAGTAAGAAGCAATGTCGATTAATACCTTATATTCAAATTTAGGTCTTAAGACATATACTCATCATATCTTTGGTGATAATATTAGTTCATTGCATCTTGCTAGTAACCCAAACTATTATGCTAGCAATAAGTACATAGAAGTGCATTATCACTATGTATGAGAGAAGATTAAAAGCAATGAGATTTCCTTATCATATGTATCTACTCAATAAATAAAGACTCGAGTCTTAGGCTTGAGGGGCATCTATTGGTGCAATAAGAAAGCCTAAGGGCTTTGCTTATGCTCTTGGATTTCTCTCATCTTTTCATCACACATAAATGTAATTCATGTGAATGTATGTTTGTAAAGTTCAAGGGTTAAAACCTTGGACTTATCTAAGCCTAATGTAAAAGCTAAAAGTGGGAGGAATCTTATGAATTAAGGGATCCAAAAGCCACAACTTTAGTTGGAATTCAAAATGAAATTGGTTCTTAGATGTATGTCCACTTTTAGCTAGACGACTCAACCACATTCAAATTCAAAACATGTATAAAATGACCATCTTCTAGTCATGGGAGAAGTGAGCCTTCTCGTGAGCTTATTGAAAATCTTATGAGCCTACATTGTACTCGTTTGAAGTGCTAGAAGCCCTTCACAAATCCTTTGAAGCATCTATGAAATATCAATACACATTATGATTAATCTACATTGATTACTCATTCTCTGTGCTCCTATAGTACGTCTAGTTAGATAGTCTTCTTTGGTTCATTTCTAAGTATGTGCATATCCAATATCCAATTTATCACTTCACTTAGGTAGTATTGTTATGATCTTACATATAAAGTTTTCATCAACTTTGTATGTGTAAATTGCATCGTGACTATTTGCACATTGACTCAGGTAGTACAATGTTATTTTTCTTTAAGTTCCACATGCACACCAACACAGATGACATGATCACTCCCATTGTTCAAAATCATGAACACACACACTAGCATGTTTGAACCCATGTTGCCCATCCCCACTCCCATCCCCTCTACATCTAACTTAGATCAACCAACATTCATGCACTATAATCATGTATATATGCCATAATGCAACTCAAACAATGATTTCATGCATGCAACAAGTGGGAGTGAGCCTAGCTAAATGTCATAGGTGATTACAAGAACATACTTCCAATTTAAAATCTCAATTGAGATCTCTTAGTGTGGAAAATGTGGCAGGTAACACATGATACATGTAGGTTAAGGAGACACATAATGTGCTAGAGTTGCAACTAGAGACTCAAAATAAACATGTTGTTGTAGAGATGGAAGATCTATTACAAGCTCAAATGGATAAGAATTAACATTGTACACAGAACATGGGTCTGTTATTCCCTCATCTTGTTGAAAAGAGGGAACAGAATCAAAGAGTATGGGAACAAAACGAAAACAAATTTGAAGAAGATATGGATACACCATGCATAGGTAAGTCCTTTATATTTTTAGGCCATGTCGCTATAAACAATCAAGATCATATTTGAAGACTACACCACTCTTCTCAAGGCCTACAAAAAACTAAACTAGAAGTTCCAAGTTTAAGAAGGACCCAACCTTCCCATTGAGGAGAAGCCTACCACCCCTACAATGGTCCTCCCAATAGAATTGCAAGCAAAACTTGAAGACCTTGAAAAACAAGTCATTCGGCTACAATAAAAAATAGCATCACACATAACTTTGGATAGACCAGAATGACCACTAGATGTCCCTAAGCCAGAGGAATTGGTAGAAATCCATGTAGACCAATCTTACGAAGAGGAATACAAACTACAAATAGCAATAGGTAGATGCATCACCAAGGACGGCAAGGAAGTTTTTGAAATCCCAAGACTGGCCAAGATGAAGCCACTCAAAGACCTTGGAAGGACTCATTTAGCACATGTTGAAGCATAGCTCCAAGGAATGGTGGTCTTTGAGGAGCTAGTTCTTAAATCAACATATTTTCAAGAACTCACTCCAAGAAGGTACACATCAATGAACGAGATTCAATGTGTGCCATAATTTATTATTCCCATAGAGTACAATGCAAAGATTAAACTTGTCATGGGAAAGGTTCCCACACATGCAACTCAATTTTAGCCACAAGGTCTACCTCCTAAAGCACGCAAAGCAATCATCTTTCAATCAAATTGATAGGCTCAACTTCTCCAAGAATTTAGAGAAATGTTGAAAGCTTGGACAAAGGAAACCTTACACATTCTATAGAGTCCACGCTATCATGTAGTTTTGAGATGCCCCACATGGTAGGAATTTGTGATTAAAGTGCAAAATGACAAGAAATTCCAAGATTGGCTCAACTTTCCCTACTTGTGTACCACCACAAGGCCCTCCCTTAATTACATATATGATGGCCACAATCTAACATTAGGTCCCAAGGTTACATAGGATGACAAATGTTGCAGCTTGCACACAAATCAAGCTCCCTTGGCTTGTGCATAAATTGAGTGAGTATGCTAACATTATAGCATATGTCCACCCTTGTGAGAGTTGCATAGTTCAAGCTTCCTACCAAGATTTGATAGCTTGTGATATCTTCAATACGTTCTCCTTAATAAGAACTTAGCTTATGATTCAACTCCATGGGTGTACCTGCACACTTAGTATTCTCCATTTTAAACCTAGAAAGCATGTCATGTACATACTTCCTTTGAGTGATGTAGATACCAGAATTTGTATAGACAAGTTCAAGTCCAAGAAAATAAGTGAGAGTTCCAAGATCACTGATCTTGAATTCATCCTTCATTTTATCCTTCACCTGTTTAATCTTATTGACATCATTCCTTGTAATTATAATGTCATCTACATATACATAGAGATATATAACCTATGATCCATTCCTCCTGATGAATAAGGATGTGTCGGAATTGCTAGATTTGAATCCTTGGTCCTACAAATGCGTAACTAATATGTACTTCCAAGCTCCTGGAGCTTGCTTCAAACCATATAGTGCCTTCTTCAGTTTACACCCATAAGCTGGATGATGTGCATCTTCATGACCAGGTGGTTGTGCCATATAAACTTCCTCTGAAATCCAACCATTGAGAAATGCATCCTTTACGTCTAATTGATATAGCTTCCAATTCCTAGATGCAGCAATGCTAACATATACTCTAATGGTAGGCACATTTGGCAACAAGTGAGAAGGTCTCTTCATAGTCTATGCTATCGATATGAGCAAATCCCTTAGCTACTAACCGTGCCTTGTATGTATTACTACTACCATATGAATTCCTTTTTACTTTATGGATCCACCTTGATCCAATTAGCTTCATTGATGACTTGCTAGGAACAAGTTCCCATGTTTCATTGTCCATGAGGGCTTCAATTTCTTCATCCATTTCTTCTCTCCATTCCTTATTGCTTTGAGCTTTTTCATATGATGTTAGTTCTTCATTGTTGGAGTCCTTAGCCATATACATTGAATGCTTTGTGACCAAAGAGGTATCAAATCCATGTCTCTATGGTTTTGTCTTCTCTCTCATTGATCTTCTGAGTGGTTGATGAAGGCTTCTTGATTCTTGAGCTAAGTCTTGCACTGTACCTTTCCCTTTGTTTTTCCATAGGTTCAATTTCTCCAAATCTATCAAGTCATCTTCAAAGTCACTATGTTCATGATGCTTTGGTTCCTTTGTTGGAAGAGATGGAACGTCTTCTTCCAAGTCATAGAGTGGTTTCACTTTCCTCTCATCATCAAACCAAGATTTATTTTCATTAAAGACTACATCCCTACTAACTAAAAAACCTTTGTTAGTGGGATTATACAATCTGTATCTTTTTAGTTTAGATCATATCCAATAAAGATACACTCCTCTGCTTTGGGATCCAATTTCCCTCTTATTTGAGAAGGTATGTGAGCATAATCTAGACGTCCAAAGATTTTGCAATGCTCTAGGCTTGGCCTTCTTCCATTCCATACTTCATAGGGATTCATACCATCTAAAGAGTTTGATGGAAGTCTATTTACAAGGTATGTGGCTATTGATATAGCCTCTACCCAAAGATAATTGGGTAAACCCTTTTCATATAGCATAGATTTTGCTACCTCAACCTTTTTTCTTTTCCTTATTTTTGCTACTCCATTGTGTTCAGGTGTGTATCTGGTTTTTACCTCTCTTTTGATGCCTCTTTCTTGTAGGAAAGCATCAAATTCAGTTGAGGAGTATTCTCTACCACCATCTAATCTCAACTTTTTGAGACATCTACCTGTTTGATTCTCTACAAGAGTATGATACGTTTTGCAACAATTGAAGGCTTCATCTTTATGCTTCATAAAGTACAAAATTGTTGATCTACTACAATCATCAATAAAAGATACATAATATTTTGAACCTGAAATAGAAGGTTCTTTGCTTGGACCCCACACATCTGTGTGTACAAGATCCAATAATTCCTGATGGATATAGCCTTTCTTGTTGAAGGATTATCTATGAGCTTTGCCAAATTGACAAGCTCCACACTTGTATATCATATGTTGTTTTGTGATGTTGGGCAATCCAAGTACACTTTGATCCCTGCAAATTTGTTTCAAAGTTCTCTCACCAATATGAGCCAGCCTTTTATGCCATACCTCCAATTTAGATAGTGTTCGAGATCCATGACTAAATAATGCTATGTTCTTGGTGTCCTCCATCTCAAACATGAAGAGTCTTCCTGTCTTTTCTCCCTTGGCGATTCTTCTAAATCCTTGATTCGGGTCTTCAACATATGCTCCATGCCTTCTAAACCTAACCTGCGATCCTTTCTTCACAATTTGTCCAACATTTATGAAGTTTTTTGTTATGGTAAGTACATACAAAAAACGTTGCCTAGAAGATTCCTGTTGCCATATGATGTCTTCACATTACCTATCTTCTCCATTGAATGTCTTGTATCATCACCTCTCCATACTTAATGCTTATTTTTGGGATCTTCTAAATTAGAGAGCAATGCTACATTTCTTGATACATGATTTGATCATCTTGAGTCAATATAGAAAACATGATCATCATGCTTACCCTACTTCAATGATAGGTACATGAGGATTAGTGAGTCTTCTTGATTTTGATCTTCAGTTTAGTTTTTGTAATCCTTTCTTCCTCTCTATCCATTTTGATGATTATTATTGTTGTAGTAGTTGTTGTTGTATCCTCCATTGTATTTGCCTCTATTTGATCCATATCCACCTCTATTGAATCCTCTTCCTCTCGAATTCTTTGGGTTTGTGTATCATTCCTCAATGGCATGGTTAGAGTAACCATAGATGTTACAAGGTTGAGATGCTTGGGGTCTCCCCCTACCTTGCTTTTTTCCTTTTCCTCTTCCTCTAGCTTTTACTCTACCTGTGAAATTGGCATGGAAAGAGCTACCTTCATCTTAATTCTTCTTAGACTTATAATTATCCTTAGCTTTAGCTTTATTCGAGTATAAGGTAGAAGATTGATTAACTCTTGGGGATTCACCATTCTTGCTTATCTTTGATTCATGTGTGAAGCATTGGCCCATACGAGTGTTGAGGTTAGGCACTTGCATGTCCATGTATAGGTCCATGGTAGTTGTGAAGGATTCCCACTTGTCATCAGCCTTGATTCCATAGATGACTTGCCTTATGATTTTCCCTCATTCAATTACCTCTCCAATGCTTCCTAATTGATCATAGATCTCCTTTGTTTTGGTGACATAAGGAGTCAAACTTTTCTTGGGACTTTTCTTCAAGGTAGTAAAATCCATCCATAGCTAGTTCTTCCTTGCTCTAGTATTTGAAGAGAATAAAGAAGCAAGTGCTTTCCAAGTTTCTCTTGAGGTCCTGAATCCTTTCACATGAGGTAAGAGAAAATTAGAGATGGAGTTTAAGATGTAGGACCTGGCTAGTGCATCATTGGAGCACCAAGTTGTAATCCTTTCTCACTCTTCATGTGATGGTTGTCCTTTGCTTCTCATTGTTGTCATGACTTCATCTTTAGATATGTATCCAAATAGATTTCTCCCATGAAGGTAGGCCTCCATCCTCAGAGACCAAGTTGAGTAGTTGTTTCTATCCAATTTGTCAATTGTGGAAGGAAATACATGTCCCATATTCATTTAACTTTGCTCTAATACCACTATGAGAAGAGGTGGATGATACACTCCAAAGATGTGCATTTTACACTTGTTATTTTGCGATGGATTGCACTCTGGAAATTAACTCGGAGCTCATAGCCTGCTAAAATATTGTTGGTGCAAATGTACAAGCCTACACATTTGGCTTAGCATGGAAGAAAATGTGTGGAAGAACTTGATGATTCATGTGAACCATAGCTTGTAACTACTTGATCATTTACCATTGTAAAAGGTTTATACCTTGGAGAATCTTGTAAAAGCTTATATCTCATGGAGTTAGGAAGAATATGAGCTACGAATCCAAATTGAGAGAATAAATCCTAAATCAATGGAGTCACTTTTAGTTGGATCCGAATTCGAATTCAAAGTTCAAACTTATAAGAAATGCTTATAAAAAAGATCTTGTAAAATCTTGCGGCTAAGTGTGCCTCATTGAGAGCTCATCAGAATGCATTAGCCCTCGACAAACTCGAACTTTTTGTTCAGAGTGCTGATCCTGCCCTAGCCTTAGAGCTAGGGAACGTACTTGAAGATTTGACTGAACCGATAGGTTTGACTACCGAATGGGATAAGGTACGAGAAGCTGTTTTAATGATTGTGAAGCGTAAGCAGTGGAAATCCCGAATTTCTCAAGAAAGAGTAGAGGAAATCAAGAAACCCCAAGAAGTTCAAAATAACTTAAATCCAAACCAAGAAATAAGAATTGAGTCTCACCCTGAGATTCAACCAGTAGTTGCTGTGCCTGCATATATGGATGAAATTATTCAAGGTATGAAGGATCTACGTTTAAAATTAACCACATTAGAGAAATCTAATGTGATAAAAGAGAAACAAGAACATAAAAGGGAATTTATTAAAAGATGTATTTGGTGTGATAGTTTGGAGCATGCTAGTAAGGTTTGTGAATCCTTCCAAGAAGTAAGAGCTAAAAATCTTTGTGCAATGGATTGATGGCAGGATTTGCTCTACTGATACAGGGAAGCCAGTACCTACCAATTTTGGTAAAGGAGGAATGAGAAGATATTTTGAGGTATCCTCTAGCCAAATGTTCTATGAAATATCTAGTTTGTTGTTTAAACTTGTAGAGGACAAGATCATGAGACTGAAAATTTATGGGATAATGTTCTAACATCTGTTTCAAAGGCAAAATTACCAGTCGAGTCATTGACTAAAGTAGGAAACACAATTCGATCGCAAACAAGTTGGGATTCTCCTGTTGATGCATTTACCATGTATGCATATGAGGCTAATATTGAAGAAAAGCGAAAGTGAGAGGAGACGAATCAGGGTTCGAATAAGAGAGTAACAAGACAAAATGAAAAGGAAGTTCGAATTGAGGAGCCAATTGAAATAGAAACTTGCAAGGAAGAAAAGAAGGAACCTAAAAAAGGTCCTGCTTATAAGCTAGTTTCAGATTTGGAAAAACAAACGGATTTGAAGCAAGTACTTGATGATAATATACTTAAGAGTATTGATTCTATTCAATTAGGAGATTTGCTGGGGATTTCTAAACATGATTTTATTGATGAAATACTTGATAGTCTCAAGAGAAAGAGGCGGTACTTTGAAGAACCATTATCCAATGGTCCAAAATATTCAAACAGAAGTAAAGTGTAATGAGTTTAAAAGATTACCTAAGGTACTTCCCGATGATGAGCAAGAATGGAATGTACCTGAAAGTTACTATGCAAATAATCTTTGGGCTAGAGGAACAACAGAAACTATGGTGAAACTTGGTGGGAAACCAAGACCTTATGTTGCTCTTATTGACTCTGGGTTAGAAATTAATGTAATTTCCAAAAATGTTTATGATCAAGAGAAGTGGCCAATTGATCGAGAGCATGGATGGAGGATGAAATCTGCAAATAACCTTACTGGAGCTTTACATGGAGCATGTGCTCATGTACCAATTTCCATAGGAGATGTTTGTGATGAGCATCACTTTTTCATACATGATGGTTGCCTATATCCAGTAATTTTGGGACAACCATTCATTAGTGAAGCACCAATGGAGACTAAAGCCCTTGATGATGGAAGTGCGTATGCACGTATTCGTTCACGAGATGGACTCAAGTCTGTTCAATTTATGACTGTGTGCGTTAACCATCCGCGTAATAGGATGTTGTTGAGAAGTGATCCTATTGGACATTTTGAACAGGATTTTATAAAAGTGCCATGATTAAGCGAGATGATTGTGGCACGATGTTTATAGAAATCTCACCTCCTGCCATGATGGAAGAAAATTCAAGTTTTGTCTGTGATATAGGAGAGTCAAAATTTATAAGATGCAAAGATATGAATTGAAAATTGAGGAAGATTATTGCACGAAAAGAGGAAGATTTTGTGAAACAAGGATTGATTGAAAAAGATGAAAAAAAATAGTGGTTTGTTTGATTGCTTTTCATGTTTTGATATAGTGGAAAGCATTGAAACATTTTTAGTAAAAGAGAATTCCTATGATCAGTTTTTTAATGTATATTCACTTGAGGTATATATAACTATATCTGAGTACTTTGAGTCTCTAATTGAGAAAGAGGAGATAGAGTTTGAGCCTCAAGTTGAAACAAAATACAAGACTGCTGATAGGAAAGTTAAAGTTGTAGCACAACCTTTACCTGAAGAAAGTCAAAACATTGTGAATGAAGTGAGTGATGAACCCAGTTTGAGAGATGTTAAGAAAATTGGTCATACCTTTATTGATGAAACCATAAAAAAACTAAAGATTGGATGTGAAAACTTTCTATTGCCACAAGAAAAGAAGAAATTTGAATGGATGATTAGAAATCATGGCAAAGCATTTCCATTTGAGCCTGGAGAAAAGGACGCATAGATCCAAAGGTAGCAGCTCCGATGGTGATTTTCACCATTCCTCATGTTCCTTGGAATTTACGAGCTATACCAGTTCCAAAAGCTCATCTCCCAAAATTGATTTGCTTATTAAAAGAAAAAATTAGCATGCAGATTTTGGAACCTTCTACAGCTCCTTACTCAAATCGATGGTTTACTATGCCGAAGAAGAATGGGAAATTAAGATTTATTCAAGATCTTCAGCCAGTAAACAAAGTGACAATAAGGAATGTTGGTACTGGTCCAATTGTAGGTGATTATGCAGAAGCGTTTGCCGGTCATGCGATTTATTCCATGGGAGATCTCTACTCTGGATACGACCAATTTCAATTGGCATTAGGTACTAGAGACATTAAAACTATGAAGTCTCCATTAGGATTGGTGCATATGTGCATGTTACCGCAAGGAGCCACCAACTCGGTGGCACACATGATGAATGCAATGCATAGTGTATTACATGATTTCATTCCTCAATTGACTATGCCATTTCTTGATGATGTACCAATAAAAGGGTGTGAAGAGAGTATAAAAGATGAACAATTTGATGATGAAGGATGTAGGAAATTTGTGAAAGATCACATACTAGATTGCGAGAAAATTTTCGAACGATTTCAAGAAGTTCATTTGACTCTTTCTGGTGAGAAATCAATGTTTAGTGTTAATGAGGTATTAATAGTCGGCCACATGTGTGGTCATTATGGACGCAAACCATATCCAGTGAGGATAGATGCAATTAATCAATTACCTAATGTTTGCTATAATATGAGTTAAGTTAGGCAGATTCTTGGATCATGTGTATTTTACCGTATTCAGATACCGCATTTTGCTCATGTGGCAAATGACTTGTATCAGCTTTTGAGAAAAAGATAAAAGTTTCTTTGGACTGACAGACATACTAAAGCTATGGAATCATTGAAAAATCTGCTCATTCAGGCACTTGTCCTAAAAAGGGCAGATTTTACTAGCGAAAAACCTATAATCTAATAGTAGATACAAGTCATATTGGGATAGGATGGACAATAGGGCAAAATGATGAAAATGGGCATAGATATGCAATCAAATTTGGAGAAAATATTACATGAGAGACAAAAGAACTATCCACAAAACAAGAGAGAATTATGGGGAGTTGTAACAGCTTTGAAGTGTGACAAAGAGTATTTTATTTGAGCATATGTAGTTGTGGAAACTGATTGCTTACCACTTCTTGGCATGATTATCAACTGCTCTACTCCTGATATAGCAATGCTCCGATGGATTGCTTATATAAAATCAATTAATCCGGATTTTGTTCACATTTCAAGAAAGGCAAATCCTGTTGCTGACATGCTCTCACGAGCCAGACTGATAAATGGTGAAGGAGAAAATGATGAAAAGGAGAGAGAATTATGTGCTTGTTCATATGAATCTAAAAACTTCACATCAAAGCACTTTAATGAAGATGACTATGAAGAAAATTGGAAAGAGATTGGGAAATATCTAAGCAAATTAATTCCAGAAAGCTATTGGTCTCAAGCTAGATTTAGAGATATCAGGAAAAGAGCTTTCAATTTTTTTCTAAGAGATGGTTATTTATGGAGACATGCGAAATGAAAGATTGTAAATCCTCAAAGAGTTGAAGGATTAAGATTATTACAAAAGCAAGTCATGATAGAAATGCATGATACTATGTGGGCGGGACATAAAGGTTTTTTCGGGACTTATGAAAAGATAAAAGAAAGGTATTGGAGGCCTGGAATGTATGTAGATGTTCTGAATTATTTAGCCACATGTATGACTTGCCAAGTGTACTCAAATGTCAAACATAGAGATAAATTGCATACGACATATCTCCTAAACATCCACTATAAGTGGGTTGTTGATTTGGTTACAATGCCTTTGGGGATACAACAGATGCGATATATTGTGCTCGCAAGAGAGGACCTGACAAATCATGTTGAAGGAAGAGCTCTGAGCACAAAAACCACGAGCAACGTATGTAAGTTTCTACTAGAAGTTGTGTTTAGCAGATTTGGCTATGTTGAGAAAGTAGTTGCTGAGAGAGGTGAGCTTGATGCTCAAGAAGCCAAGGACTTCTTTGAAAAGTATGGTATTCGGCTATCACTCACCACTGCTTACAATCCTGAAGCCAATGGGAAAATTGAGCGTGAACATCCTCCGATTATTAAAGCTTTGGCTAAGGCTTGTAAGGGAAAAATAAAGAACTGGCCAAAATACCTTCCCTTTGCCCTTTGGGCAGATAGAATGACGTGCACTAGGACTACTGGATACATGTCAAGAGAACTAATGTACTGTTAAAAATCTATTTTACCGACGGAGTCACATGCCCTAGCATGGACTTCATTGTCTTGGGAAGATGAGGTGTCGAGAGAAGATCTTCTAGCAGTGCGGATTCTTCAATTAGAGAAAGGAAGAAATTTGGTAGAAGAAGTTGCAGTTAAGCTTAGAGCATCTAGAGAAAGAAATAAGATTGCATTTGACAAGTCTCGTAGATTAAGACCCAAAAAGTCAAATGAAGGAGATTGGGTACTCGTCTATGATAGCTCACTCAATACGCAATATGAAGCCGAAAGAAAATTGGTGAAGAGATGGTTCGATCCATATGTGATATGTAAAGTGTTTGACAATGGTACTTACTCGCCCAGGGAACTGGATGGAACCAAATTAAAGGAACTAATTGTTGGATAAAGAGTTAAGTTATTTAAAAGAAGAGAGAATGAGGGTTATGAGATAGTGATAGATGAAGAGAAAGAGGAAGATGAAGAAGATGAAGAGCTTGCAGAGGAAATCCAAGATGGAGAAGAGGTAAATACAAATGAAGACTAAAGAATATAAATATATGTACATGTAAATATCAAGTGTAAATAAATAAGAAGATTAACTAAATATGAAATAATATAATAAATGTCCAAAGGTATGATTGTATGTTGAATAATTAAAGTCTATAAACATGAATGTATGTTGGTGTACATAAATAAAGATTATATGTATGATCATTTCTAATGTGTCTTTTTTGTAGGTGCAGTTGTAGCTATAGATAAAGTATTGTGAGTCAACCATGGAAAGGGACTTTTCTGATGAGGCAGAGACATCATCTCGGAGGAATTCAGCTCGAGATAGGAATGTAAATTTAAATTTAGCTAGAAATAGAGTTTTGACTCAAATTAGGAATACATCTTCAGTACAGTCTTCGGGTGATGACTTTAATTTTGAGCACTTACTTCCTGCACCTGAAGATCCCTTAGCACAGAGAACAGTGATTGAGGACAGACCACCAGCTAGAGTTGCTTCAAACTATATCAGGGATACACGTCTAGTGTAGCCTAGGTCTAGAGCTGTAGATCAGACCAGGAATAGGGGACTGGTTCGACCTAGGGGTGTGCCTCTTGATCCATCCACGTATTACATTTTCTTGTCCATCTATATGCTCCCTATGCCTGCAGATATTCGAGAAGAAGAAGAAAGATTTTTGGTAAGAATATATCATGAAATGGTTCGAGAACAATGTGAAGATGATCCGTTGAGTGAAGAAGAGATTGATGCCTATATTCATGACTACTTGCTTTTCGATTCGGTTGACCAAATGAGAGCCTTGGTATACAGGTGTCCATAAGAGTTAAAAATTGAATAAGACTAAAGGATTATGAGTTAGGAGTCAAAGGTTGCTATTGTACATAAATAAAGGTGAATAATGCCTTCTAAACTTGTGATCTGAAGTGTGTGTATATATGTGTGTTTCATGATCATGTTTTGTTTCAGCATTCATCTTCAAGAACAGGTTTAAAGAGAATTGAGCAAAGTATGTAAGTTGTGAATAATACAATGGAATGTCTAATAGTTTCATCAAGTCTTTTTTTTAGAAACAGGAATTGGATTAACAAATGAAGAGTGACGACTCAGAATGGTGATGTTCTTCAGCAAAATTTCATCAATAAAGGGTTTGATTGTTTTTTTAGTTTCCTCCTATAACCTTAATCTTTTGCACCATTATTGGACTGCATTGCATATAAAGTGTGCATATTTTGAGTTGAGAAGAGGACATGCTTTAATTCCCATAGGTGCACTCTCATTCGCACAATAAAACTGATATGTAAAACTGATTTGAGGAGAGTTGTGAGTGAAAAAGAGAGGAGTTGAGAGTGATGTCAAGAGTGATTGCATTTGAGAATGGAGCTATGAGTGGAGATTAATTGCTTCCTAATTTGCACCATCATTGAGAATGATTGCACCTAGAGTACGCATGTTTGAAAATGTAAATGCACATGTGCTTTCAAATTGATAGGTGCACATCCAATTGCATGCTAAATAAGTTGTAAATACATCAAGAAAATATGATCTTTACAATGAGTGAGAAGCCTCATTGTCGAATGCTAATTACCTCTCTCATTGCACCAGTATGTTTTTGATGCACTTAGAGTATGCATATGATAGGGCCCGCTACATGGCCGTGCATAGACACAATGAATTGTATGCCCATGCACTTGATTTTACTCATACTTTGGATTTCTCATAGACTGATAGATACAGAGCTTGGTGGTGGTGTGTCCAGAGGTCACACAAGTTTGGAGGGGGTGGATGTCGTGGAGATTCTTTCTCCACAAATCGCATTGTCATGACGGACCATTTTCTTTCATATGGAAAAAGGGGTTGTTTTGAGGGAAAGCACGTGATGGGACATTCTGGGAGCTGCACGTATTCAGAAGGCTATCGAGGTCTTTGGTGTTCGGGTAGAAAGGAGAAGATCTACATTTCTAGATGCGAGATCTTTGTCACATTTCTCAAGTACCAAAAAAACCATTTTATAAAATCTTATATGAAAGCTTTTGATAACAAAGAAAAGGGGGGCACTTGTTTGTTTTTGGGAAAACATGTGATGGCAACTTCGAAGCGCATTCAGAGGGGAAGAGATACCAAAACAGGTTGTGGTGGCCAAAATGACAAAATGGCTAGATCTGACTACTAGGAGCTCTTGCCTCTTTCTCTCTTCTTTTGAATGTGCTCCCACTTCACTTTTATAACCAATGAGCATGTGAAGAAGTTTGTGCCTTCTTCTTAACTCACCACTTTCTCCACTACATGCTACTAACTACAAGGCAAGATATTGTATCTCTTACTCATCATGAAGTTTTGACTAAACTTTTTCTTTTATTATTTTTTCCTTTTTTCCTCTACTTTTCCTTTACCTTTATATTTGGTAAATTTATCCAAGCATGGCTCATATGAAAATGAGTTTGTACATTTATCTTCAACAATAATGCCTTCTACACTTGTGATCTGAAGTGTGTATATATGTGTGTTTCATGATCATGTTTTGTTTCAGCATTCATCTTCAAGAACAGGTTTAAAGAGAATTGAGCAAAGTATGTAAGTTGTGGATAATACAATGGAATATCTAATAGTTTTATCAAGTCTTTTTTTTAGAAACAGGAATTGGATTAGCAAATGAAGAGTGACGACTCAGAATGGTGATGTTCTTCAGCAAAATTTCATCAATAAAGGGTTTGATTGTTTTTTGAGTTTCCTCCTATAACCTTAATCTTTTGCACCATTATTGGACTGTATTGCATATAAAGTGTGCATATTTTGAGTTGAGAAGAGCACATGCTTTAATTCCCATAGGTGCACTCTCATTCCCACAATAAAACTGATATGTAAAACTGATTTGAGGAGAGTTGTGAGTGAAAAAGAGAGGAGTTGAGAGTGATGTCAAGAGTGATTGCATTTGAGAATGGAGCTATGAGTGGAGATTAATTGCTTCCTAATTTGCACCATCATTGAGAATGATTGCACCTAGAGTACGCATGTTTGAAAATGTAAATGCACATGTGCTTTCAAATTGATAGGTGCACGTCCAATTGCATGCTAAATAAGTTGTAAATACATCAAGAAAATATGATCTTTACAATGAGTGAGAAGCCTCATTGTCGAATGCTAATTACCTCTCTCATTGCACTAGTATGTTTTTGATGCACTTAGAGTATGCATATGATAGGGCCCGCTACATGGCCGTGCATAGACACAATGAATTGTATGCCCATGCACTTGATTTTACTCATACATTGGATTTCTCATAGACTGACAGATACAGAGCTTGGTGGTGGTGTGTCCAGAGGTCACACAAGTTTGGAGGGGGTGGATGTCGTGGAGATTCTTTCTCCACAAATCGCATTGTCATGACGGACCATTTTCTTTCATATGGAAAAAGGGGTTGTTTTGAGGGAAAGCACGTGATGGGACATTCTGGGAGCTGCACGTATTCAGAAGGCTATCGAGGTCTTTGGTGTTCGGGTAGAAAGGAGAAGATCTACATTTCTAGATGCGAGATCTTTGTCACATTTCTCAAGTACCAAAAAAACCATTTTATAAAATCTTATATGAAAGCTTTTGATAACAAAGAAAAGGGGGGCACTTGTTTATTTTTGGGAAAACATGTGATGGCAACTTCGAAGCGCATTCAGAGGGGAAGAGATACCAAAACGGGCTGTGGTGGCCAAAATGACAAAATGGCTAGATCTGACTACTAGGAGCTCTTGCCTCTTTCTCTCTTCTTTTGAATGTGCTCCCACTTCACTTTTATAACCAATGAGCATGTGAAGAAGTTTGTGCCTTCTTCTTAACTCACCACTTTCTCCACTACATGCTACTAACTACAAGGCAAGATATTGTATCTCTTACTCATCATGAAGTTTTGACTAAACTTTTTCTTTTATTATTTTTTCCTTTTTTCCTCTACTTTTCCTTTACCTTTATATTTGGTAAATTTATCCAAGCATGGCTCATATGAAAATGAGTTTGTACATTTATCTTCAACAATAATGCCTTCTACACTTGTGATCTGAAGTGTGTATATATGTGTGTTTCATGATCATGTTTTGTTTCAGCATTCATCTTCAAGAACAGGTTTAAAGAGAATTGAGCAAAGTATGTAAGTTGTGGATAATACAATGGAATGTCTAATAGTTTTATCAAGTCTTTTTTTTAGAAACAGGAATTGGATTAGCAAATGAAGAGTGACGACTCAGAATGGTGATGTTCTTCAGCAAAATTTCATCAATAAAGGGTTTGATTGTTTTTTGAGTTTCCTCCTATAACCTTAATCTTTTGCACCATTATTGGACTGTATTGCATATAAAGTGTGCATATTTTGAGTTGAGAAGAGCACATGCTTTAATTCCCATAGGTGCACTCTCATTCCCACAATAAAATTGATATGTAAAACTTATTTGAGGAGAGTTGTGAGTGAAAAAGAGAGGAGTTGAGAGTGATGTCAAGAGTGATTGCATTTGAGAATAGAGCTATGAGTGGAGAGTAATTGCTTCCTAATTTGCACCATCATTGAGAATGATTGCACCTAAAGTACGCATGTTTGAAAATGTAAATGCACATGTGCTTTCAAATTGATAGGTGCACATCCAATTGCATGCTAAATGAGTTGTAAATACATCAAGAAAATATGAGCTTTACAATGAGTGAGAAGCCTCATTGTCGAATCCTAATTACCTCCCTTATTGCACCATTATGTTTTTGATGCACTTAGAGTATGCATATGATAGGGCCCGCTACATGGCCATGCATAGACACAATGAATTGTATGCCCATGCACTTGATTTTACTCATACTTTGGATTTCTCATAGATTGACAGATACAGAGCTTGGTGGTGGTGTGTCCGGAGGTCACACAAGTTTGGAGGGGGTGGATATCGTGGAGATTCTTTCTCCACAAATCGCATTGTCATGACGGACCATTTTCTTTCATATGGAAAAAGAGGTTGTTTTGAGGGAAAGCACGTGATGGGACATTCTGGGAGTTGCTCGTATTCAGAAGGCTATCGAGGTCTTTGTTGTTCGGGTAGAAAGGAGAAGATCTACATTTCTAGATGCGAGATCTCTGTCACATTTCTCAAGTACCAAAAACCCATTTTGTAAAATCTTATATGAAAGCTTTTGATAACAAAGAAAAGGGGGGCACTTGATTGTTTTTGGGAAAACATGTAATGGCAGGTTCGAAGCCCATTTAGAGGGGAAGAGATACCAAAAGGGGCTGCGGTGGTGCTGAACGGGGGCATCGTGGAAAGCAGCGTGGAAAAAGATCCTCTCATGGGTGATCGGAGAAAAGCACATATTGAAGGATTCGGGTTTAAATGGGCAGGGACATTAGAAGGCCTCGCTCTCCATCGCGTCGGTAGTCTGAAGCTTTCAGAGTTGGTTGTCACATGTAAAAAAAATAAAGCACCAAGTGGTTCACATGCTGTTGGCGGAGGGTTTTTTTTCGTAAGGAGAGGACAGAGATTATCAGCTCATTAGAAAAGGGAGAATTGTCAAAAAAAAAAAACTTGTGCAGCAGAATGAGGCAGAAGCGAAAGAATTAGAGCTAGAACGCTGATTTCAAGAGGCTGATGATGAATAAAGACAAAGAAGCACAGGATGTTGCAGACAATTGCTGAAAGTAGAAAACTTCTGAAGATTCTGCAGAAAGATCTATCGTTGCTTTTTCCACATAACACTTGGAGCTTTGGTTTGGATTGCATTGATTGGAGGATGCCATTTTTCGTGTAAGATTTTCTTTGCCATTAATCTATTCCATGACTCTCCACCATACGTTTACTGTAAATTATATTCTCTGTGTTCTCAGAAACTGCTCATAATGTATTTGCTACTTCTTTTCTTTCCTGGATCAAATGCGTTGTTTAAATTGGGACCTTAAAGATTCAACTTAAGTATTTGATGATTGAAAGTGATGAATAATTTCAAATCGTGACTTCGGACGAAGTCTTTCCCTATTCTTCTGTCCCTCTTTGAGTAATCAACTGTTGTAGATGAGTTGTCTCATAATACGGCATGTAATCACTTTGGAACTTCTATTTGTGTTTAGAAGAATCCATGGTCTACTTGAATGCTCAATTCCAAGTGACCCTGATCCAGGTAATAATGTCAAAAGGCGATGTAAAATCTCACTTGGCTCGTGGAACTCAGTATAGCAATTGCTCACATAAAGGTGTTACTATATAATTATTGAGGCTTTAACATGAGCTGTGGAGTGACATACGAGCCATTATTCTGTAAGTTGATGTTGTGTGTGTTTTTTCGAGATGTTGCGTGTGTTTTCCTCTTTGAGTTTACTGTTTGCGCACGTCTTTAGCCATTTGTTATGTGTTGATTAAACATAAGTTTCACATCGGAAGTTGCGATAGTATAATTACGAAGCCAAGAGCTATTTCCAGCTACTTTTACGTTTTATATGGTTAGTGTTTTTCTTTACAGCAGGAAATAGATTTTTTTTTTATTATATATAATTGCTTTAAAGTTTCAGGGGTACAGCTTTACTTTTGATAAATGGTTAATGAAGTTGAACGATTTCATATTCGCTTACTTAGATGATGTTGGTAGAAAAATGAAATAAAAAGGTAGAATTTCACACAGAGTTCGATTGAGGAATTGACATGATGCTTTAAAAACATTAATGTTTCTCGTTTAATATGTTTCACTGTCTACTGTAACTATATTAGTGAGCCGTATTAATATATCTTCCTAAACATGATGTTGAACATTTCCTCTTTTAAGCTATGGACAATTAAAGGTAGTCAATAAGTAAAGAAAACAAAAACTAGACAGAGAAGCAAACGGGATCTTACGGTGATTGAAATGGCAATTGTTGTAGCGCTGAGTTGCCTCAAATGGACCAAGGTCACTTTCTTGGCACCCTGTGTGCAACCCCTAAGCGCGCGAGAACCCGACCACAGCGTATGAGAACTGCAGATAATGGTGTAGGTACCTGTATGGAAGCTTGTGCTAGTGTGCCCATATCCATAGGAGGAATCTCATAAGAGTTTCACTTTTTTATTCAAGATAATTGCTCCTATGAAGTTCTCTTAGGTCAACCCTTTATTTGTGAGAGTCGTATGGAAACTAAAGTCATGGATGATGGGTCTACCTATGCTAGATTTAAGTCTAAGGTTGGAATGCAATCACTTCAAGTCATGGCGGTAGGAGTGAGTCATCCTAGGAATCGATTGTCAATTAGAAAGAAACCTATTGTTACTCAGGGTCATGAGCATGCTTGTAGTGATTGTGCACCTCGATTTATGTTTGGAGCTACATATGATCAAAATTTCGGATAGAATCCATTGATGAGCGGGACAACAGTGGATATTGGTTTGACATCTTGCATCCAACGAACATGTACAATAGTTTGTCACTTTGTTTTCGACATTCTAGATTAGATTTTCTTCATAAGAGTCAATTGTCCAAGTCTTTTATCCAAAAAACCCAAAAGAATTATAAAAACAACAAAATCATGGAACATGATGAGAACATTGAGCATGTGATTGAGACATCTCATTGTTTCTCTACTCTTGAGGAGTTAGAGTTATGTCTTCAACAAAATTCTAATTCCCATATTATTCTTCTTTCTTCCCTTGATAAGTATGTTCTTATCTAAGAATATGCTCTCAATGTTGAGAAGTGCTCAAAATTTAACCAAACACATGATGCCTTAGTTGAAACAAAGTACAAAACTCTAGACAAAAAAATCAAACCCATAGCTCAACCATTACCTCAAGGAAGTAATGAAAAAATTATTGATGTGTAAAATGATCCAATTCTTTGGGATAAGAAAAACATAGGACATACATTCACGGATGAGACAATCAAACAGTTGAAAATTGGTAGAGATTATGACTTTCTTTTGCCAGCAGAGAGAGATAAATTTGAGAGAGTCATACCTAGCCTAGAAAAGCCTTTACTATGTATCCTCATGAGATTGGTTGTGTAGATCCTAAGCTAGTTGCACCCATGATAATCTTTACTATTCCACATATTCCATGGAATCTTCACCCTATACTAATTCCAAAGGCTTACTTACCTGAGCTAATGAAACTACTTAAGGAGAAGATAAACATGAGAATTTTAGAGCCATCTTTTGCACCTTACTCAAATAGATGGTTCACTGTGCCTAAAAAGAATGGGAAACTACATTTTATTCAAGATCTCCAACCCGTCAATAAAGTCATCATAAGGAATGTAGGAACAGGACCCATTGTAGATGAGTTTGCTGAATCATTTTTAAGACATTCTATCTATTCAATTGGTGATTTATATTCTCGATATGACCAATTCCAATTAGCAATTGATAGTCGTGACATAACTACAATGAAAACTCCTTTAGGCTTAGTGCGAATGTGTAATTTACCTCAAGGAGTGAATAATTCTTTGGCTCATATGATGAGTGCTATGAATATGGTCTTACATGATTTTATCCCTCATATAACTATGCCATTCATTGATGATATTCCAATTAAAGGGAGTGAGGAACGTGTAAAGGACATTACTTTAGATTCATCTGGATGTCGTAAATTTGTTCTTGACCATATCTCTAATTGTGAAAGAATATTTTAATGATTTGAAGAGGTAGATCTCACATTTTCCATAGAAAAATCTGTTTTTGGTGTCAAGGAGGTTCTTATTGTGGGACATTTATGTGGCCATTATGGTCGAAAGCCATACCCACAAAACGTTGATGCCATTAGCAAGATTTCTGAAACATGTAACAACGTGAGTGAGGTACATAGATTTCTTGGTGCTTGCATCTTTTATGTTATTTGGATCCCACACTTTGCTTATGTTGTTGATTGTCTCTATGACTTGTTGCGGAAGAAACCAAAATTTATTTGGACTAACAAATACACTCAAGCTATGCATAAATTGAAGAAATTATTCCTTGAAGCTCCCATCCTTAAGCGTATAGACTATTTTGCTAACAAACCTATTATATTGACTATCGATACTAGTCCTATTGGTATAGGTTGGGTCATAAGTCAAGATGATAGTGAAGGGAATAGATATGCAATTAGGTTTGGTGCCAAAATTTTACATGAAACACAACGAAAATATCCACAATCAAACGAGAACTATGGGGTATGGTAACAGCTTTGAAAGCAGACAGTATATTTCATAGGTGCAAATGTCAAAGTTGAGACTGATTGTTTGCCTCTCATTGGAATGATAGCCAATTGTTCATCTCTTGATATAGCCATGCGTAGATGGATCTCATATATTAAGTTCATAAATCTTGAGTTAGTTCATATTTCAGGTAAGTCAAACTCAGTTGCTGATATGTTATCGAGAGCCAAATTTGATGATGATCTGGAAAGTGATCTAATAAAGAATGTGAACTTAGTTGACTATGTTCCACATATATACGATTATGAGAAATTTCATGAGTCTGAGTACAAAAATGAATGGAGAGACATAGGAAAGTATCTGAGTACACTACAACCATTACCTAGCTGGATGACGAATAGATTACGTAACATTAGGAAATGAGCTTATAACTTTTTTCTATGTAACAGTTATCTTCGGAGACATGCTAAGGGTAAGGTTAAGAATCCACAACGAGTCCTAGGAAAACGAGGTCTTCAATTGCAAGTAATGAAGGAAATGCATGAGAAATTATGGGCAGGTCATAAAGGATTTTTTGGAACATATCAAAAAATTAGAAGTACCTATTATTGGCCTAGGATGTATGTTGACATTAGTAGCTATGTTTCTACATGTTCTACTTGTCAGCTTCATTCATCAGTCAAACATAGAGATCCATTGCATCCTACTTATCCACCATGTATTCACTACAAGTGGGTAGTAGATCTTGTAACTATGACTAAAGGTATTGACAAAATGCGTTACATTGTACGTGCAAGAGAAGACTTAACTAATCATGTAGAGGGACATGTACTACGATTTAAGACCACTTACAATGTTTGCAAATTCTTGCTTGAAGATGTCATAAGTCGGTTTGGGTACATAGAGAAAGTAGTTGTCGATCGTGGAGATTTAAATGCGAGAGAAGCTAAAGAGTTCTTTGAACATCATGGTATTCGTTTGTCTCTCACTCCTGCATATAATCCAGAGGCCAATGGTAAAATAGAGAGAGGGCATCTACCTATTGTGAAAGCCATATCTAAAGCATGTAACGGTGACATCAAACAATGGCCTAGATTCTTAGCTTTTGCACTTTGGGCAGATAGAACGACATGCACACATACTACTACGCATATGCATGCTGAACTCATGTACTCTCAAAAACCATTGTTTCCAATTCAGTCTCATATTTCTGCATGGTCAAATTTGCCTTGGTCTGAAACCATATCTACTGATGATTTTTTGAGTTTGCGCATTAAATAGTTAGAACAAGGTAAATTAAGACTTGATGATGCCATTGAAAAATTAAGAGAATCTAGAATGAAGAACAAGCATTATTTTGATAAAACTCATCGATTGCATCCTAAGCCGATTGAAGTAGGAGATTGGGTGCTCATTTATGATACTAAATTTGACTCTCAATATGATGCACACAAAAAGCTCACTCAACAATGGTCTGGGCCATACATTGTATCAAAAGTCAACAATAATGGTACGTATGCTCTTTGTGAATTAAATGGTGTTGAACTAAAAACTTTGATTGCAGGTAAAAGGATAAAGTTATTCAAGAAACATGATAATGACGAGTACATTTTGGATGAGGACATTGAAGAAGATGACAACAATAAGGCCTATTCATAAACAGGAGTATCCATGTTATAAAAATAAAAAAATAAAAAATAAAAAAAGGAAAAAAATATAAAAAACATATAAAAATATTATTAATTTTTCAAGTTTATGTTGCTTTGTTTTTTTTCAAGTTCGTTCTATTTTTTTTCATTCTTGTTTCATGCATGTTTGTTTTCAGTCTTTGCATTGCATATCCACATCACTTGAGTCAAAAAAGGAAAATGATGATTTCTCTACTTGTGTAAAATGGTATCTTAAGTAGTAGTTTATCTACTAGGAAATCGGTTATAATCTCGGATTATGGAAAGATAGGACATGTAGATTTGGAGGTTTATTTTGGTGATATGACTTTCATATATAAACATGCATATGTATCATGTATCGAAAGCATAATTGTTGAAATCCTAGCTCCTTCTACTGCATGTTTCTACATCCTTAGTCCATCTCACAGCACTTGTATCGAAGTTTAAACGACTATTCTCCATCATCAAAAATGGTTGTACCTTGTATCAGGGTTTAATTTTTCCTCGTCATCAAAAAATAAATTGCTACATGTTACCAGGAAGTTTACACTTTCCTCCACCCCAAAAACGTGAGCGTAACCATAAAGTTGTCAAATCATCATAAAAAAAAAAAAGAGAGCAAGCCAAAGGAAGATAAAGAGGCATAGCAGAATAAATCACGGGCTATATAGGCAGATTTATGCATTAGTGGAGTTTAGTTAGATTTCCTTGCATGTTATTAGAGAAAGCATATTCATATTTATGTAGGAAAGGAGTTGATCTAAAATAATCTAAAGATGAAAGATGTCCCTTGAAAATCCTAAATCTTTGTTTATAATCATATTTAAGGTAGATTGCTTTATGAAAAAGGTACAAATTTTTCTTCAAGATGAGAGGAACTGATGCTTAAAATGACTCAATACATCCACTTCCACTTCATATTGATGCTTGTTTATTTTATTTCTTGTTGTCAATGTTGCTTGTTCATTTGCATATATGTTATCTATTTGTTCATGCATATTCATGTTGCGTGTTTCAATTCTTTCTTTTATGCAAATTTTGCTTCATGCCACGTTGTCTACTCATTCATGCATGTGATCAATTTTTCCTTCCATGTTTCTTATGTTGCCTATAAAAGAATTTGATGCCTGGAACATTTTTTTTTTCACAGATACTAGAGTGGTGGTTCCGGAGGAATCGCAGGTTTAGTGGCGGCGAATGTCGTCGAGATTTTCTCTCCTCTCTCACTCATGAAGGCCTACAGGAAACACATTCGGTGAAGGTAGTCAGAATTCCCTAAGAATTCCAAGATGCATCAAGGATGTCAAAGGGAGTTCATATGCAAACTTTGGAAGAAATCGAGCAAATCCAGGGTAGCGGTCAAAGTTGGTCAAACTTTGGAAATTAGGGCAAAAATTTCAATGTCTCCAAATCAAATGAAAATTCATATACTTATAATGCCTACCAAAGGCAATCTATAGCCCGAATTTCACATGAAAATGGATTTTCTAGCACATTGATATGCCATGTGCATTTTGTAAAAAATGTAATTTTTTCACTTAGACCCTACAAAATCTTGTATAGGAATTTTTGTTAGCCATATGGTTTGGCATGTATAAAGACCATATGAGCCTACATATTTGTACAAAGTTTCAAGGCTATCAGAGCTTCCTAGATACCTTAATGCCACCTTGCAAGCTTCCAAATGTAATCAAACTTGTACAAGGGAGATTAAAATGGGAGTTTTTTCTACATATTCCTAAAGGAGGCCTTTCAAAACATAGCCTTATAAATTTTTATCTTCATCAAAGGATATTTGAAGGGTCAAAGAGCACAAAATCTAGTTTTCAAGGTCATTGTAGTTTCCTAGAATAAGAAAATTGAATACTTGAAGGCCTCCCACATGGCAAACAATGATTGAACCATGTTGTACGGTCAAGATGAGCTCATATTCAAGGATGGAGATGCACTAAAGCATAAAGCAAGGAGGATCCACGCGTTTTTTCATCGGATAAGCCTTTTTTTATGATCAAAGATCAATAATGCAAAGTTTCTCCAAAAATAGTGGCTTATCTTATCCAAATTGATGTTAGCGCTGATCCGACGGTCCAGATCAGCCCCAGATCCAATGATGAAGAATGAAGGCGCCTATTTTCCTCCCCTTTGCCCTAGATATCATATAAAGAACCAATCCTAACCATCCATTTGATAAATCCAATGGTTGTAATCAAAAGAAGCTGATCTTAGGGTTGAGAGTTGATTTCTCTAGATCCAAGGGCCCAAATTCATTCAAAACACTATATAAACCCCCCTCCAAACTCCTAGAGCATCATTGTTAGGCATCCATAGGGCCCTTGCTAGCACATGGTTTCCTTGAGACGATCATCTCAGTTGAGCATGTGAGGATCCAAGGTGGGCTAGTAAGAGCATAGTTCCTAGATTCAATTTTTAGACTTCCTCTCTAGGATAGGCTCATAAACCCAGAATCTCTTTCTTTGCTCACCCTCAGTGGAGCGTGTGAATGCGTTAGAGCTGGTTTTATGTGTCTTAGAACTCTTTAGAAACACATTATGATCCTAGAAAGACATAAAGTGAATGAAGTGGGATCTATCCTCTTACATGTGACATTCGGTTGAACTGTCATGGTGAGAGGGTTGTGTGGACCACCTTTGACCAGTAGAATGCTTAGCTTGACGTTTCACATCATTCATGTATATGTTTATCATAACAAGATCTTCTAATTCATGTCTCATGTCTCATGTCTCTTATCTCTTTGTCTCTTCTATGTTTTACATGACACGTTCTATCTCTTTCTATGTATGAGAAGGCTCCGTAGTATTGCGTTGAACTAGTGAGGATGATCCATTAAGGTTGAGAGAATAATTTTCTTTCCATTCATAAATCACCCACGTGCATTCATACCACCCACAAACACCCATGCATATGTTTTAGTTTCGAAAGTGTATAAGAAGCTCCATTCTTGGACCATTCTTCCTTTTGAGACTCATTCATGTGTGTGGTTTTAGTTTTCTTTCTCATCATGCATTCATTCCATTCAAAAGAACCTATGAATGTGAATTAAATTTGGAAAGTGTCTAAGAAGCTCCATATTTTTGGATCATTCTTCCTTTCTGAATTGATTCATGTGAATGGTTTCTTTTGTCCTTATCATTCATGTTCATGCAATTATCTTGTGTTCATATGTTCCCCTTTCTTTAATTAAATAATGACATCTCTTCCCCCATTGCCAACTTCATCTTCACCTTCACATTTTTTATTACATAAACCTTCCAGCACTCACTAGCTTCATACACTCTGCGTGTCCCACGACCGGATCCGATCCACTTGGATTGCGATCACCTCCACACCGCGAGCAAAATGAAATACAATCTATGTATTGGTGGTTTATATAGGTAACTATTTTTGTGCATATCACATATTCTTGTTTGGAGGGTATTCCTAAAAAGTTAATCGACTTCTTCATATCCGATGACAAGTATGACACCCTTTTTGTGCAACATTGTTTCCAATTACATTGGCAATGGTTGAGAGACCTAAACCTTGAATTAACCCAACATTGGGTATGGTCAGATGGTGCAGCTTCTCAATTTAAAGCTAAACGTCCATTTTACTTCATAGGAAGATATCTAGGGCGAACACGCATGACTATGATATGGAACGTCTTTGAGTCAGTGCACGGGAAGGCAGAACATGATGGTGGAGGTGTAGTTGTCAAAAGGACGCTAACCCATGAACAACTTAAACCTAAAGATCCGATGCTAAAGTGTGTTGCAGATGTTGTGAAATTTCTTAGGGGACATTTGTCAGAGTCAAAAGGAAGAGATGTCACACGAGTCTTCTGAGAAGTGAAGATTGACGAAGTGAACAGGGAGAAGGCTTGGGATTTTAAGGGATATCTCAAGTTTGATCCTTTCATTCCATTTGTGGCTATTCAAGGTTAGGTGGACATTGCATTGGTGTCAGAGAACTAACATGTTATTGCTTTCATTGTATCCATGGTTAGTGGAAAAGATGCATCAACAAATGCCATGTTCAAAATTGGGTGTACCATACTTTGACTCCTATGAGTTAGTCAAACGAAGTAGAAGACTCATCCTTTTAAAATTTTACATTTGAAGGTGATGGCAACTACCTATCAGATGCATTGGGAGTGGATGACAACTTTGTAGTCATTGAAGAAGAGGACATCGATGAAGGTGCAAATTTCTATTTATTAAAGTGCACACAAGGAAAGCAGTTCAGTCCGAAGAATGTAATGGATGCATAGAACAACTTGATCACTTCAGGAACATATTATATGGTGGATTTATTTTATGAGAGACTAGAAGAAAATCTCTACAAGTTGTTAGAAACAATACCACCAGCTTATATGTATTCCCATCTTGTAAGATGCATTAAAATACCCATGTCATCAGCCCACGATTGTACAGACATGTTTACCATAAATGGTGATGTGTATGAGGCCGGTTATAATAGTATGCCCCAAAATTTGTAATACCCATGTGATGTTGGACAACTTTTTTATCTGGCACTATGTACTACACGATCTCACTAGATAATTATAAACTAGATTCTTTAGTAACCATTTCTGTGCTGAGAAGTTCAATCAAGTGGAACATCTGCTGCCTCCCTAATAAAGCTGCTAAATGGATAGCTAGATCCCTAGATTCTTCTGACATATGGGCTAACCTCATAAAAAGAAACACTATTTTTATATAGAAAACTATAAATCTTGGCAAAATCATTCTTTATGGGATATTATTGTGTCTCCTCACTCTCTTGTAGTTGTAGGGAGTTCCCTTTGTTGTAGATTATGGAAGGCTAGGATGGAGGTTAAAAAGGCATGTTTCCCTAATGAGAAGTAGTTTAATCATTCTAACTTTTTTCTTCAGGAAAGCATCTGGATTGGATAGCTATCTATGTGGAACAATTGCAAAAGGGGAATCAAAGAGCAAAAGTGTTGCAAGAAGGAATATTCTAGCTAGAATGACCTAACTGTCAATGGTGGGGTCATTCAAGACTCTCCTATAATGGATATCACTAACTTATCTCTTGCTTGTCTTCATATATTATTGTTGCATAAAAAGGTGTTTTAGGAGAGGCTTCTTCAATGCACTTCCCACAGGCATAATCACCTTGTTGATATTGCCAGATACATGTTGCAGAAATTCAAGAGTTGTAGAGGGTTCAAAGACATTGCAGTGAGGTGTCTTCTTGCTATCAAGACAGCCCCTCTTCAGGATTTCCAACTCTCTAAACATCTATATAACACCTCCCCCAACCAGTGGAGAGAATTACTTAAGTTGTACTCTAGTTCTAGATTTGACATGATTTTCTCATGTACATGAGCTTGTGTATGAGGAACCTTTGTATCTTTGACTTGTATCCTGCCCAAATGTATGTCCCCTGCTCCAGTGGAGAGAATTACTTAAGTTGTACTCTAGTTCTAGATTTGACATGATTTTCTCATATACATGAGCTTGTGTATGAGGAACCTTTGTATCTTTGACTTCTATCCTGCCCAAATGTATGTCCCCTGCTCCAGTAGTATTTGCAAAGTATTTATTATAATCTAGGGCCCTTGTGTGGGATCCTGCCCAATCGAGTCCATAATGCGTCCTGTGACAAAAACTAGAGATTAGAAGCAAACATTGGATTTAAGGTATAACCCTCTTTAACTTTCATCCAAGCATAGAAATACCTCTAATAATTCCTTGTTCAATTTTATCTTTGACTAACCATCCCAAAGCATCACTAGAAATAGAAAATAGAAGAGGAGCAAGGGGACAACCCTATCTCATAGATCTATAAAGATTGAAGGGTTCGAAAACAAAACTATTCATAGCCACCCTAGAGTTGGCATTACTTTGTGTTTTTGTCTGTAATCTCGATTATGTCTGTAATCTCAGTTATGTCTGTAATCTCGATTATGTCTATAATCTCGATTATGTCTATAATCTCGATTATGTCTATAATCTCAATTATATCTATAATCTCGATTATGTCTATAATCTCGATTATGTCTATAATCTCCATTATCGTCTCGATGTATTCCATGATATATAGACAAACTCTCTTCATCAAGAGGAATTAATATGGAAATAATATCTGCATACTCAATACGATTTGGGGCTAGTAACCATTTCCAAAGTTGATCAAAAAACAGTTCTTGATAGATAGTTAAGTCTTTCACTGATTTTCATCTTCGGTAACGTTACACAATATCTTCTAATGTTGTAAAATAACATGTAAGCAATAGTATCAATTATGAACGTATTGTCAGGCCCCTACTCCACATTCTTGTCTCAAAAATGAGCTAGTTTCTTGAAGTGGATTGAAAAATTCCAAAAACAATGATCCCTCCCCCAAATATCCATAAATTTCCTCTCGAACTCCAAGAAGATTGTATCGATACATTTGTTGACCTTGTTTAGATCATAGGCACTCCAAATCCAGACATTGAAATGTTCACGGCACCATTGAAGAAAAGCATTACTGTCAGGAAAGGCTTGCTTACTTTGGATATTTATAAATACTTCAACTTCTAGAATCAGAGCCCTAGGTTGTAAATCCTTGTGAATAGGTTTCAATTCTTGTATCTCCTCCTCTGTCAAGCCACGTTGAATCTTTGGAGGGTCCCTTTCTATCTCAATAAATTCCAGCTGCATTATCACATGGTCCAACCACTTTCGTTTTTTGGACTTGCCTAGTATTTGTTTAGGCTCTTGATTGCTTTTTGGTGTAAACACTAGTACAAGATTAGTTTGAGTTGAAACTGATACTTCTTGCTCAACAGTTGTTGCGATAAGATCAGTTTGAGTTGAAATAGGACATGTTTGAGTTGAAATAGGATCAGTTTAGTTTAAACTGATACTTTATTTAGTTTTTTTTCTTTTTGAGCATCTTTGTGCTCAACTTCTGTTGCAACCTGACATTGACTTGTTGAGGATGTAAGGATGTCTTTCACGAGAGTTGTGGATGGAACTTTTTTCTTTATCTGACCTATAAACCAAACATCATTACAACTTACAATCAATGACATTGTTAGTCTATCAAAAATTGTAAAGAATAGGATAAATACAATCAATAACATTGTTACAAAATAGGCTAAATACAAAATCCTATGGAAGCTAATTGATTTGGACAATGTCACAAGTGGATAGTAACCATTACAAAGGTGTTGTAAGAAGGTGAACAGTAGAACTAAGTAGTGAAATAAGTTTCCTCACTTTGAAACTATTTACTACTATCTAAATCATATCATTGTAAAAAGGCATCATGAGAAGATCCATTGTAAAATTCATACAAATGCGTTCCTAATGTTTATGATGGCATTACTACTTCAAATTATTTCCAAATTGGTGCTTAAGTTATGGACAAATGCCATTTTGCCCATATAATACCAAAAGAAGAATTGTTTACATCATTAGAATCAATGACACAATTGAGCTATCAAATATGTACAAGGTATATAATACGAGGTAGAGACAACAAAATATCTTAATAACATCAATACAAAATAGGCTGATCACAAACTGTGATAATAGCTAATAGATTTGGATGCCACACATGGGGCTAGTAACCATTACAAAGGACAATGATGTAAACGGTTGAACAATGGTACTGTTCTTTCAAAAGATCCTCTATATCACGTACAACACCTCCGTTCAAGTGTGACCGAGTAGTTTGTCACCTTGTAATTGGGTGCAAATGGCTTGGCTTCTTCTATTATTTCACAAGTGCTTGGAATTTTCTTTTTGCATTTGCCATAAACTACACTAGAGTGGCATCCTCTTGTACATGAACATCTACAACCTTTTTTGTGGATCCACACATGTCAGAAACTGAGGCTGGGTTACAATAGTTTTTCTTTAAGGAGAATTCATTTGTAGCATTTGTTTGAAGAAAATCTCTATTTGGACTCTGATTAGGATCAAAAGATGGATTTTTCAGAGGACCTTTGTTTGAACAAACAAGGGGATCATTATCAACTTCAGAGTTGTGACTAGCTAGATGAACATCTTAACTGCTAGCTGGACCAAGAATATTCTCAATCATTTCATCTAGACCACTATGAGTACCCTCCACTCGCCTTATGGCAACAAGTGTCATACCTTGTTGAGCATATAACTCAACATCTTCTTTTTGAGCCTGCAAGTTCGCATCCAAAGGCTCTAAAAGTGGTGATGCATCATCATTCAAACAACTATAAAACCTTTGCATCTTCGACTGCAATGTACCCATGTTCTTTCAAAAGAAGCTTCTGCAGCTACATAGCTAGATTTTTTGATGTTTGAGGAGTGGTATAGTTTTCAAATGCAAATGCTCTAGCAAATTGTACAAACCATTCGTAGTTTGTTGGTACCTCCTAGTAGACTTTTTGATGTAACACCATCAGTCTCATAGAACTCTTGCCTGACATATTTAACTTTCATCTTCCCCTTGAGTCGAGTTACCTTGAAGACAGACAATCAATCTTCCGCACTAACCGATTTTTTTGATATAGTACCTGGATCTATACGAGAGATAGATAGGCCATAAACAATACGAAAATCCCTTTTTTCTGGTAGAATACGTTGTGGTCTAACACTTTTGGATATGTTGGATATATCCACCTACATCAACAAAGCAAATTGTTTTATAAATGCATGCCCATTACTCTAGTCGTAGCATTAAAGATTAAGTGTAGAGTCCCTATGCCTTTGTGGTTCATGGATGCAGAAAAGAAAGGTCCTATGCAAGCCCCCAGATAACGCAGAGATACACGCAACAACTTTGTATGTATTAATGATTCAATATAACAATTATATACATGCGAATCATTACATCATGCAACACATGAGTGAGTCGCGGTTGTTAAACCATTATTTTCGAGACATGGTGTTTGGACACATGGTTCATACATGACACATCCACGTAATCGTAGTTAAGCCACTTCAACACTTCCCTGTAACTAGAGTATTGGAATGTGACACACATGTAGCCTGATTTCAATGATTCCAAGATCTTTCCTACAGAGGATGAACTTATCTACTCCCATAGGCTTCATAAGCATATCAACCCACATTAGATGAGTTGATACATATGCGAGATGAAGTTTCTTTTGCTCTACAAGATCATGTATAAAATGAAACTTTAAATCAACATGTTTTGTTTTCTTTGAGTGTTTGGGCTTGTTAGCCAAATGTATGCATGATTGCTTATCACACATAATCTACAAGGGAATTGATGTCGTCGGTAAGAGATCTTGCATGACCGTTTGGATCCAGAGGCCTTCTTTTGCCGTGAGAGCTAAGGCCACGAATTCAGCTTTTGTTGATGACAATGCAACTGTTTTTTGCTTCTTGGAGAACCAAGGTGCTACTTGCCATTTAACTGGCTCTAAAACTAGCCTATTAAATTACACAACATTAGACACACCGATCCATATTAGATTTGAAAATAACTCTATAAAGATTGCACTAGGTACGGGAAGAGCCCCCATCAAACTATCTGATGGTCAAACGGCTCCTAGCATTCATTAGGTAGGGTGGAATGAGTATTCAAGCTTACAAATGAGCTGAATAAATCGAGTCAACGAGAAGGTTATCTGGTCCATTGCTTTCGCTTCAATGGACTCTTAACGGATGGCACCTCTCCTCTGCTGAAAATAGTGGCTCTTACATTAGAACCATAGAAATTACTCCTAGGCATGCGAGCACCTAAATGCTGCATGCATGGATGCTAGACCCTATACCTACTCATACTCATTCCCAGAGATTGCGTTTCACCTTCGCTATGTGATGGAACAACTTCGTTGATGGTAGCTTTTTCTCGCGAGTGATGAAATCGCGCGGACCTTCTATGCTCCACTGGCACAGACTCCATAGACTCGCCACTTTGTGGAGTACGTGAGGAATAATGATATTTACTATCGATGTTCCAGCCATGATATCTAGCGCGGAGTTCAACAACAAAAGTGATGGTACTGTGATGTTATCAAAAAATTGTGCTATTTAGCGCTGCATGATGGCAGCTTGTTCTTTCGATTTCCCTCATTGAAGGCCCTGCGAATCTACGGGATGGAAATTCGTAAGCTCTGCCGCTGGGGGTTATTGATGGCATGCGATGGATCTACTTTCTTCCAACCTACCACTGAGATGTTATCGTATATAAGCTATTAAACAGAAGCTACCACAGCGATGAACTTGGCAGGTGCAATGGCTCCGATGCGAGCTATGTCGTCCCAAAAAATTTCTTCATCTCGTCCTGTTGTCAACAATCCATCAAGTTATGCGTCCGTTCCGTACATCCTCCGCGAAAGCTTCAGCACGTCTCTAACTTCCAGGTCGTCCTTGTGCTTCTCAGGGATTAATAAACTCCGAGGAACTTCGAGTGTATTGCTGATCCGTTGTAGCGTCTTAGATTGGAGGAAGATGGCGCAGAGTTCCAGCTCTGATACCACTCTGATCACGCAGCGTAGGTGAGTTAACACTCCTCCCATTCAAACCTGTCCGAATTTTATTACCAATAAGAGTACAGAGCAAGAAAAAGTAAGGGCATATTGTTACATGAATTTCTCACGGGAAGTAAAATGAATTAGTTCGCGCTGACAGAAATTTTAAATAAGTCTCTAATGAAGAAAAGAACTTACGCGGACTTGCTGTCGTATTTGAAGCCCTTGAGATTGAGAAGGCCTTTGAGAGCTTTAACCCAGCCTCTCACCTGCTCTTGGTTGCTTCTTTTCACATGAGGCATGTGCATTTCCATAGAGGAGTCCACATCATAAAATATATGTACTACTTTGCGGGGTGTCTTGCATGTAGTGATAGCTTCTTGTATTTTCATGATTTGGAAGACTTCATTCAGACACCAACTAGAAGACTTCATTCAGTCATACTCAAGTTCTTGTTGTGTTATCAGAACTTAATCTGACAATTACTTGTATTAGTATCGTGGGTCCTGAAATCAAGAAGTCATTTTAACACAATTGGAATAGCGTTACATTTTACAAGTACAGGAATACTTTACTGAAACAGAAGATCAAACTGGTCTCAAAATAAATTATAGAAGTTATATGCTTCGCATTATTGCATTGGTATTGCATCTTCATCTTACATCTTCTCAGATGCACATTGTGTGTTGCAAAGAGTTAGTTAGTTTTCCTATATGTTGTATCTCTGTTACAAAGACACCCCATCTATCCTAGATAACTATATACATATAACGATTACGCACACTAATCTCTCATCAGTCTGTCTGAATGCAGACTTTTACTGCTCAAACTTTATGTAACGAGAACGGCTGAAAAGACACCTTAAAATCACATTAAAGGCACAGGAGCGAGCACTCGCCTGAGTTCTGTGCACAGGTTGCCAGGCACCCAAACGAACACTGTCTGAGTTCTCATGCACAGTTGAAGATTGCTGCAGATGCTTTTGGGTGATTCCAGAAATGAGGAAGATACATTAGACTGAGGATGAAGGCGGAAATTCGTATCGAATTTCTGAGAAATTCCATACGACAGTGGAAACCAAGGCGTAAATTTGACGCCCAGCCCACGGCCTCACAAACAAGCGCCTAAAGCTCGAGGCAGGGGCATCCAAAGTTCTTATGCAGCTTTTCATTAAAACAGGACTTCAGCGTTCTCTACATACATACGTACATCGAATACATGTGCATATGTGCATAGATTATTACATACATACAAATATACATTCATACATACATGAATACAAATATACTTGCATACATAACTACATACACATAATACAAACAAACAAACATACAGAGATACATTCATACAATTTGAAAAATAAATAGAAGTGGAAGTTATGTGCCAGTGCAGAGAGCAGAAAGACTTGTAAAATGGGGTAAATCTCTAATGATGGCATTGGACTTAATTTTACAAAGCTTTTCCATGTGTACCCGCGGTCAATAACCCTCACAGCTGAAAAATATTTGCTACTTTTAGATGATGTTGCAAACAACTTAAGGTGTTAGCTGTGTTTTATCCTGAGTCACCTCTAGTGTTGCGAGTTGGGCAAACCTTGCCTTTGTATCATTGGGGGCCTGCCCCTTGTACAGGATGTAACAGTTCCCATTAGTATATTCCTTAACTTTGTTCTCCCAAAACATAAAAAATTAAGGTGTCGGAGTGCTACATCTTACGTCTGTAATAGTCAAGCGAAGACAAAGGAGAGTCCTCGTATTGGCAGGGTATTCTTTTGTTCTTCTGCAGCAGGATCTGCATTTATCAGAAAATCAGAACTTCTCAAAAATGTTGCAAATCAAAGTCTGTGGGTAGTGTTAGTCCTTTTTTTTCTTTTTCTCGCAGATTTTTCAGTAAGATTGATACAGAGAAATCAATGTCTGATCAAAATGCAATGAGATAGTGATTTGTGGCAGGCTAATCATTAAGTTCGACGAGTCTAGTAATTGTGCAAATGAATGGATATATAAGTGACATATATAGGTAGAAGCAACAAGGTTGACCTGTTAACAGGGCCGATAAATGGATATTGAGATGTATACGATTGGGGCAAAATGTGCTGCTCCAAACTTTCAGGACTATCCTCTTGCTTTCATGTTCAGTGCTACCAGCCACTTATGTAAATAGATGACAAATGTGTAAAATGATATTTAAAAGTGCCTGAATGATTCATAAGAGTTCGGAAACGCGTGTCCAGTTGTTCATAAAAAATCCTGGACTGCATTCAGCGTGACGGTCTTTCTGCACACCTACACCCTTACATGCCAACCAACTAGCAAAATCTCTCTCTCTCTCTCTCTCTCTCTCTCTCTCTCTCTCTCTCTCTCTCTCTCTCTCTCTCTCTCTCTCTCTCTCTCTCTCTCTCTCTCTCTCTCTCTCTCATATGTACGCAAAACAACGGTAGCATTCTTAGTACTCTCAGGCGAATTTATCACACATTAATAATTAGTTTTGTTGCACATATGTATGTCTATGTACATACTACATACGTGGCCAGATTGCCTATACTTCTCGATGTAGCTTCGTCATAGTTGCCAGATTCAAGCCATGTTAGCGTACTATGAGCAAGCGCGTGAATACTTTCGAGCTTTTCCTTGGACGCATATATATAAGCATCCTATTTGTGCATGTATATGTATATACTGCATATACAGAGACCGAAAATATGTAGATTTTATGGTCTCTCTGTCGTATGCGCAAGCACATGTTTAACATAATATAACGTGGACCTGGACACCAAGTCGGAGGTATACATAATACACGTGACCTGTCTCTTCAATGTGAACCACAGCACGAAGTACATACGTGACCGCAATCCATAAGGCATTGTACAAGATTTCACCTTGGCGCTTGAGACTTGGTTCCTCTCAGATTTGAACGGAGATGCGAGGTGGTCAGCTGCAGACGATGGTCTTGATTTAGGCTGTTCAATGTGCAATGTTGTCCGTTGGTAGGTCTTGCACACGAGCTGGAACGCAGATACACTACTACACAGTTTCCAAGACTCAAGTTCGTCCTGTAGGCTCTACAGCATCGACTTTAATTTCGAGAGAAGGAGGCGAAGAAAAGAATGTATTGAAGAGCATCTGTAGAATAAGGAACATGGAAGAAATTGACTTGAGGAGTGTCTGTTCGTCCTGTATTGCATTTTTCCGCTCAGTGCATGCCATTTGGAGAGGGGGATTGAAGGCATGAAAGATGACGCGTATCACTGTGAGGGAAGGAAAAGAATATATGCTTCATTGTGTGTGAGAGAGAGAAAGAGAGGGGAAGACAGAAAAAAGGGAAAGAGGGTGAGAAAAGAGCGTGTGAGAAGCTTGGGTGAGAGAAAGTGAGGAAGATAGAAAGAAGGGGAACGGTAGTGAAAGAGGAGAAGTGTGAGTGAAGGCAAGAGACAAGGAGACTAGAGGAAGAAAGTGAGAAGGTGGGAGTGTGGGAAAAAGTGAGAGTGTGTGTGAGTATAGGTGCAAACGTGTGTGTGAGTAAGAGGGTGTGAGTGCATGTGTGGGCATGTAAAAAGGAAAGAGATCTAAAGAGAGAGGAAGGGTGAAAGTAGGTAAGAGAGTGGGAGAGAACAAATGTGAAAGTGTGAAGTCGGGCTAGAGTGTTTGAGTTTGTGAATGTTAGCGAGCAAGTTTTAGTTGGTGTGAGTGTGGAATAAAAATGGGCTGAAGATATTAAAAGTGTGTATTGGAGAATGTGAGTGAGAATGCTTGATTGTATGATCACCTGGTTGTGAGGGGTCTAATTTGTTCGTTTGATTGCACGTGGCTGATCATCTGAACATGTGTGTTTGAGCGCATGCATAGGTGAAAAGTGTGTGGGTGTATGAGTGTGTGCTGATGTGTGTGAATAGGGGAGAGAAATTTGTATGTATGCACTCGTATGTATTAGAATGTACAAAACCATGTGAGAATGTGAGTGTGAGATCTTGAGGGTAAGTGTGAGATAGCATGCAAAGAAGTGTGCAAGTGAGTGTGGGTAGGAGGGTGGAGGAAAAGGTGTGTTGGATTAAGGAAGGAAGAAATTTCAAATGCTTGAGAGTGAGGTTTGAAGGAGTGTAAAATGCAAGTGAGATGTGATAATAAGCGAGAGCTAGCAAGAGGGAAGTGAGAGCGAGTAACGCAACAAAAGAAGGTAAAACGGGAGAGAGATAGAAAAAGAGGGTATATGCATGCTTGATCAATGCCTAGGCAATGATTAGGATTACAAAATTGGGATAGAAAGGAACAGGACAAACTTGACCATAAAAGACTCGAGAAGTATTACACTAGTGAGCACTTTGTAGTTGTTATCCATTTTTTGCTGATTTCCTTTTTGTATGATTTTTGGGATTCACCTTTTTGATAAGTTTGCAAGTGAGAAGAGCATGACAAAAGAGGAGGACTCCGTCAAGGTATTTTTGATATGCACGTGTTTTTTATGAGTAGTGTTTTGTGTGATTGGTTGTCCACAGGTTATGGGATGGATTTTCGAGGTTGGCTCATGAGCACATCATGGATATCTTTTTTAGTTGTTAGTCTTGGATATTGCATTTATGTTTTGGATTGGGGGAACCATGTGGATTATATGACATGTTTTGTTGAGTTTTGTTGCAGGATAGAAGGAAATGTGCAAGGAGTTGGGCATGAGCAGGTTGGGAGTACCTGATCCTTGGTATAACAGATATGGTTATATGCGAGCATGGACATAGGTTATGGTGTAGTTGGCAGAGTATATTGCATATCGACAAAAAAAAGTGTGCATGATGACTATGTGTGAGTAGAAAATTGAAAATATATCTTCGTGTGACTTGTCATTGTTGGAGTTAGACGTCTGCGGAAGCACGCAAACATCACAAGGAAGAAGAAGAAGCTTGGAGCACAATACACAATACTGAATGTATTAGCACTAGAATGTACAAAGATAAGTATCCCATTAGGGCAATATGCCTATATACAAGCCGAGGGAAAAAAACCTCCTAAAGAGGGAAAAAAGTGGCCCGACGGTCCTAGATTGTTCACACATATCACTACCTAAATATATCAACAAATCCCCCCTGGGAGTGATGCGGTGAACAAGTAGCTGGCACTCATGTATAAGGAAGTGCCAAGCTATGTGGAAATCACTCCACAAAAGGAAGTAACCCAAAGCTTTGTGAAAAGATTCAGAGTTCTCCCTAGGAAGAGCCTTCGTGAAAAGGTCTGCAATGTTCTCCTACGAGGGCACATATGCCAAGTTGATCTCCCCAGCAGAGAACCTCTCCCTGACATAATGATAATGCACCTCAATGTGCTTAGTGCAAGCATGGAATACAGGGTTGCTTCCAACTGCCAATGCACTCTGACTATTAGTGAAGATGGTGGTGGCAGAAGAGTGACCAACACCCAAATCAGCCATAAGGCATCTGAGCCACACACACTCAACAGTCGCTCTGAAAGCTTCCCTATACTCAGCCTCACAAACGAAAGTGGGCACAGTAGGCTGCTTCTTGCTCAGCCAAGATATGCATGAGCTACCAAGCATGAAGCAAAAACCACTAGTGGACACACGAGTGTCATAGCAACCAGCCCAAAGACAGTCGAAAAAAGCATGCTGGCGGTAGTGATCCCCCCTTGGGATAAAAGAACCCAAGTAGCCGAGTACCACTCACATAGCAAAAGATGCGTTTAATCGCCTATGAATGCTTGACTCCTGGGCAATGCATAAACCTACTTATCTATGAGATAGCAAACTGAATATCTGGCCGAGTAATGCATAAGTAAATCAAGCATCCAACAGCCTCCTGATAGAGAACAACATCAAATGTATCCCCAACATCATGAAGAATCAATTGTAAACTTGTCTCCATAGGACTGGCAATAGGCTTACTGTCTTTAAGGCCAAAACATTGCAATAATGTGTCAATATATTTCATTTGACACAAAGCCATCCCACGATCAACTTGCATAAACTGAATGCCCAAATAGTGATGCAAATGCCCCAAATCAGACATCTCAAATGAGGCATGCAAATCAGCCTTAAGATCAGCAATATGCTTCTCAATAGGACTAGTGAGCAGCATGTCATCAACATAGACAACAATGATAAGAAGCACATCATTAGCACGCTTAACATATAAGGTGCTCTCAATTGGATTGTTCTCAAAACCATGTGCAATCAGATAGGCATGTATCTTCTCATACCAAGCATGTGGTGCTTGCTTTAAACCATATGATGCCTTCTTTAAGTTGCACACCTGGTTTTCATGCCCTTTCTGCACAAAGCCACGAGGCTGAAAAAAATACACCTTCATGCAAGTCACCATTCAGAAATGCAGTTTTAATGTCGAACTGATGTACATTCCAACCATGATGGGCTGCAAGTGCACAGATGCTCCGAACAGTAGTCATACGACATGTAGGTGCAAAGGTCTCATCAAAATCAATGCCTCTTTCTTGTGCATAACCCTTTACAACAAGCCTAGCCTTATACCTGTCAACTGTTCCATCAGGCTTACGCTTTAACTTATAAACCCACTTAGTGCCAATGGCCTTCTTGCCAGGAGGCAAGTCACATAAAGACCAAGTACCGTTCTTCATTGTAGCATCATATTCAGATTGCATAGCATCCATCCAATTTTTTGAATTTTGTGCTTCATCAAATGAAACATGCTCATTCTCATCACAGAGACTAGATGCAGCCATAGCATAGCAATCTGATACACCTCGCCAACTCCATGAGTGACCTGTTCTTTTGTTCACCAACTCCATCTGTGGAACATGGTGTAGGGTGTTGAAAAGCGTCCTATCACACCTGCAACTGTTACAATTGCAGGCATTGAAGCTGATGAAGAATGTGTCGAAGATGATGATATTCTATAGATTGTTGTTCGTGCTGTAGTTTTTGTTGCACCTACTGCAAAGCAAATTCATTGGGATGGCAGAGATGCCCAAGCACATGCATTGATAGCTTTGTCTGTCAAACATGTCATTATTCCTCACATTCTCTCTTGTAGAACAATTAAGGATGCTTGGGATACACTTACCACATTATACCAGGATAGGAATGAGGCTCATGTTGCTTACCTCCAAAAAGAGTTGGAGAGTGAGCACATGAATGAAGGTGATTGTATGGATATATTTTTGACAAAGATCAAGGATTTGAAGGAACAATTGATTTCTGGTGATAAAGTCCTTCTTGGCAGTTCACTTTGTGCAGACTGTTCTGAACGGTCTTCCTGACTCATATCAGAGTTTTGCTTCTACTCTTCATTTGGTGATGGAAGGCAATCCAAATGCCTTAAGGTTTGAAGAGTTAGTTTCTGTTTTGTTGCAGGAAGATCAGTCTAAATAGAACATGCCTATTATGCATGTTGTAGATCAAGCTTTCATGGCTAGTCAGAAGGGCAAAGGAAAATGGAACTCTTCAACTAGTAAGCAAAAATCTGCTAATTCTGCACATTCGAAGAAGGAAGACAAACATGAGAAGAAATTAGAAAAGCAGAAATTGTTTTGCAAATACTGTAAAGCAAATGATCATGTCATTAACAACTATCGAAAACTGACTGCTAAAGAAGCAAAGAAGAAAGAGGCCAGAATGGTTGTTGTAGAGGCCTCTACACCGAAAAGAGAGTTTGCTAATCTTGTGCAAGATGAAGAATGGGTGTTTATTACTGTTCGCAGTTTTGACCCATCTTCTCATGAGTAGTGCATGTGTGCAGTAGACTCAGATGTTTGGTACTTTGATAGTGGGGCGAACAAGCATATTACCTTGCAACGCAATTTCTTCTCTTCATTGGAGCTTGCCTCTATAGGAAATACTATCACATGTGCCAACAACTCCTCTTATCCTATCATAGGATTTGGTAAGATCATTTTGACTACTGTTGAGCTTATACAACCCACGAGATAAAATGCCAGAAGCAATAATCACGTGGCCATTTGACATATCATGAACTATACATCTATCATCAACAAACTTCACAACCAAGCCAATCTTGGCTAAAGCCGAAACTGATAACACATTCTTTGTGATCCTTGGCAGAAATAAAGCATCAGATAGAGTGAAAGAACTGCCATCAACTATGATGTGAACTGCCATCAACAGTAGTCAAAATGATCTTACCAAATCCTATGATAGGATAAGAGGAGTTGTTGGCACATGTGATAGTATTCCCTATAGAGGCAGGCTCCAATGAAGAGAAGAAATTGCGTTGCAAGGTAATATGCTTGGTTGCCCCACTATCAAAGTACCAAACATCTGAGTCTACTGCACACACGCACTACTCATGAGAAGATGGGTCAAAACTGCGGACAGTAATAAACACCCATTCTTCATCTTGCACAAGATTAGCAAACTCTCTTTTCGGTGTAGAGGCCTCTACAACAACCATTCTGGCCTCTTTCTTCTTTGCTTCTTTAGCAGTCAGTTTTCGATAGTTGTTAATGACATGATCATTTGCTTTACAGTATTTGCAAAACAATTTCTGCTTTTCTAATTTCTTCTCATGTTTGTCTTCCTTCTTCGATTGTGCAGAATTAGCAGATTTTTGCTTACTAGTTGAAGAGTTCCATTTTCCTTTGCCCTTCTGACTAGCCATGAAAGCTTGATCTACAACATGCATAATAGGCATGTTCTATTTAGACTGATCTTCCTGCAACAAAACAGAAACTAACTCTTCAAACCTTAAGGCATTTGGATTGACTTCCATCACCAAATGAAGAGTAGAAGCAAAACTCTGATATGAGTCAGGAAGACCATTCAGAACAGTCTGCACAAAGTGAACTGCCAAGAAGGACTTTATCACCAAAAATCAATTGTTCCTTCAAATCCTTGATCTTTGTCAAAAATATATCCATACAATCACCTTCATTCATGTGCTCACTCTCCAACTCTTTTTGGAGGTAAGCAACATGAGCCTCATTCCTATCTTGGTATAATGTGGTAAGTGTATCCCAAGCATCCTTAATTGTTCTACAAGAGAGAATGTGAGGAATAATGACATGTTTGACAGACAAAGCTATCAATGCATGTGCTTGGGCATCTCTGCCATCCCAATGAATTTGCTTTGCAGTAGGTGCAGCAAAAACTACAGCACGAACAAGAATCTATAGAATATCATCATCTTCGACACATTCTTCATCAGCTTCAATGCCTGCAATTGTAACAGTTGTAGGTGTGATAGGACGCTTTTCAACACCCTACACCATGTTCCACAGATGGAGTTGGTGAACGAAAGAACAGGTCACTCATGGAGTTGGCGAGGTGTATCAGATTGCTATGCTATGGCTGCATCTAGTCTCTGTGATGAGAATGAGCATGTTTCATTTGATGAAGCACAAAATTCAAAAAATTGGATGGATGCTATGCAATCTGAATATGATGCTACAATGAAGAACGGTACTTGGTCTTTATGTGACTTGCCTCCTGGCAAGAAGGCCATTGGCACTAAGTGGGTTTATAAGTTAAAGCGTAAGCCTGATGGAACAGTTGACAGGTATAAGGCTAGGCTTGTTGCAAAGGGTTATGCACAAGAAAGAGGCATTGATTTTGATGAGACCTTTGCACCTACATGTCGTATGACTACTGTTCGGAGCATCTGTGCACTTGCAGCCCATCATGGTTGGAATGTACATCAGTTCGACATTAAAACTGCATTTCTGAATGGTGACTTCCATGAAGGTGTATTTTTTTCAGCCCCGTGGCTTTGTGCAGAAAGGGCATGAAAACCAGGTGTGCAACTTAAAGAAGGCATCATATGGTTTAAAGCAAGCACCACATGCTTGGTATGAGAAGATACATGCCTATCTGATTGCACATGGTTTTGAGAACAATCCAATTGAGAGCACCTTATATGTTAAGCGTGCTAATGATGTGCTTCTGATCATTGTTGTCTATGTTGATGACATGCTGCTCACTAGTCCTATTGAGAAGCATATTGCTGATCTTAAGGCTGATTTGCATGCCTCATTTGAGATGTCTGATTTGGGGCATTTGCATCACTATTTGGGCATTCATTTTATGCAAGTTGATCGTGGGATGGCTTTGTGTCAAATGAAATATATTGACACATTATTGCAATGTTTTGGCCTTGAAGACAGTAAGCCTATTGCCAGTCCTATGGAGACAAGTTTACAATTGATTCTTCATGATGTTGGGGATACATTTGATGTTGTTCTCTATCAGGAGGCTGTTGGATGCTTGATTTACTTATGCATTACTCGGCCAGATATTCAGTTTGCTATCTCATAGATAAGTAGGTTTATGCATTGCCCAGGAGTCAAGCATTCATAGGCAATTAAACGCATCTTTCGCTATGTGAGTGGTACTCGACTACTTGGGTTCTTTTATCCCAAGGGGGGATCACTACCGCCAGCATGCTTTTTTCGACTGTCTTTGGGCTGGTTGCTATGACACTCGTGTGTCCACTAGTGGTTTTTGCTTCATGCTTGGTAGCTCATGCATATCTTGGCTGAGCAAGAAGCAGCCTACTGTGCCCACTTTCGTTTGTGAGGCTGAGTATAGGGAAGCTTTCAGAGCGACTGTTGAGTGTGTGTGGCTCAGACGCCTTATGGCTGATTTGGGTGTTGGTCACTCTTCTGCCACCACCATCTTCACTAATAGTCAGAGTGCATTGGCAGTTGGAAGCAACCCTGTATTCCATGCTTGCACTAAGCACATTGAGGTGCATTATCATTATGTCAGGGAGAGGTTCTCTGCTGGGGAGATCAGCTTGGCATATGTGCCCTCGTAGGAGAACATTGCAGACCTTTTCACGAAGGCTCTTCCTAGGGAGAACTCTGAATCTTTTCACAAAGCTTTGGGTTACTTCCTTTTGTGGAGTGATTTCCACATAGCTTGGCACTTCCTTATACATGAGTGCCAGCTACTTGTTCACCGCATCACTCCCAGGGGGGATTTGTTGATATATTTAGGTAGTGATATGTGTGAACAATCTAGGACCGTCGGGCCACTTTTTTCCCTCTTTAGGAGGTTTTTTTCCCTCGGCTTGTATATAGGCATATTGCCCTAATGGGATACTTATCTTTGTACATTCTAGTGCTAATACATTCAGTATTGTGTATTGTGCTCCAAGCTTCTTCTTCTTCCTTGTGATGTTTGCGTGCTTCCGCAGACGTCTAACTCCAACAATGACAAGTCACACGAAGATATATTTTCAATTTTCTACTCACACATAGTCATCATGCACACTTTTTTTTGTCGATATGCAATATACTCTGCCAACTATACCATAACCTATGTCCATGCTCGCATATACCCATATCTGTTATACCAAGGATCAGGTACTCCCAACCTGCTCATGCCCAACTCCTTGCACATTTCCTTCTATCCTGCAACAAAACTCAACAAAACATGTCATATAATCCACATGGTTCCCCCAATCCAAACATAAATGCAATATCCAAGACTAACAACTAAAAAAGATATCCATGATGTGCTCATGAGCCAACCTCGGAAGTCCATCCCATAACCTGTGGACAACCAATCACACAAAACACTACTCATAAAAAACACGTGCATATCAAAAATACCTTGACGGAGTCCTCCTCTTTTGTCATGCTCTTCTCACTTGCAAACTTATCAAAAAGGTGAATCCCAAAAATCATACAAAAAGGAAATCAGCAAAAAATGGATAACAACTACAAAGTGCTCACTAGTGTAATACTTCTCGAGTCTTTTATGGTCAAGTTTGTCCTGTTCCTTTCTATCCCAATTTTGTAATCCTAATCATTGCCTAGGCATTGATCAAGCATGCATATACCCTCTTTTTCTATCTCTCTCCCGTTTTACCTTCTTTTGTTGCGTTACTCGCTCTCACTTCCCTCTTGCTAGCTCTCGCTTATTATCACATCTCACTTGCATTTTACACTCCTTCAAACCTCACTCTCAAGCATTTGAAATTTCTTCCTTCCTTAATCCAACACACCTTTTCCTCCACCCTCCTACCCACACTCACTTGCACACTTCTTTGCATGCTATCTCACACTTACCCTCAAGATCTCACACTCACATTCTCACATGGTTTTGTACATTCTAATACATACGAGTGCATACATACAAATTTCTCTCCCATATTCACACACATATCAGCACACACTCATACACCCACACACTTTTCACCTATGCATGCGCTCAAACACACATGTTCAGATGATCAGCCACGTGCAATCAAACGAACAAATTAGACCCTCGCAACCAGGTGATCATACAATCAAGCATTCTCACTCACATTCTCCAATACACACTTTTAATATCTTCAGCCCATTTTTATTCCACACTCACACCAACTAAAACTTGCTCACTAACATTCACAAACTCAAACACTCTAGCCCGACTTCACACTTTCACATTTGTTCTCTCCCACTCTCTTACCTACTTTCACCCTTCCTCTCTCTTTAGATCTCTTTCCCTTTTACATGCCCACACATGCACTCACACCCTCTTACTCACACACACGTTTGCACCTATACTCACACACACTCTCACTTTTTCCCACACTCCCACCTTCTCACTTTCTTCTTCTAGTCTCCTTGTCTCTTGCCTTCACTCACACTTCTCCTCTTTCACTACCGTTCCCCTTCTTTCTATCTTTCTCACTTTCTCTCACCCAAGCTTCTCACACGCTCTTTTCTCACCCTCTTTCCCTTTTTTCTGTCTTCCCCTCTCTTTCTCTCTCTCACACACAATGAAGCATATATTCTTTTCCTTCCCTCACAGTGATACGCGTCATCTTTCATGCCTTCAATCCCCCTCTCCAAATGGCATGCACTGAGCGGAAAAATGCAATACAGGACAAACAGACACTCCTCAAGTCAATTTCTTCCATGTTCCTTATTCTACAGATGCTCTTCAATATATTAGGAACTATCTGATGTAAGTTGTGTACTGGCTTGGGCTCTCTTGGCCCTTTGCCTTTGCTCCTGTTGTTCTCCTCCCAAAAATTTTTGTGGGAGTAGCTCTTGTATTTTCTTTTCCTGCATCAATATTATACTTTCTGTTTGTGCTCAAAAAAAAAAAAAAAAAAGACTTCAAAGTCGATTCAAACGAGAGCTAAGCTATCGGAATGCGCGAAGGCTAGGGTTTTGGCGCTGGTTTGCCCATTGCTTTGTGTTGCTAAGACACAGTCGGGCTCCTTTGGGCTAGTGAAAAAGATTATAAACCCCATGTTTTTTTTATAAAAGGAAGTTCGGCCTTAGCCTAGTCTCCCGGACTTTAATTAAAATAAAGAGAAAAAGTTAGAAGTGAATGGGACTAGTGCCCATGGGACCCCCCAAATCCCACCATGCAGGGGAGGAGTATGGCAAGCTAGAGGGCAGTACAAATGAGGCAGATAAATTTATCATCACCCTCATGTGGGACCCATTTGGGTTTCAACTTGTTGTTTTCGAGGAGATAAATACAGTGATGTCTAAACGGTGGAGATCTCTTATCTCGGGAGATTCTTTTACCTAGGAGAAACAAGGATTTCTCGATCGACCATTCCTTAGGAGTTTGGCCAAAATTGATAGCGCATCACTCCCTCCAAATCTTCCAGAGAGTCTCCCCTCTGATGGCATTCCACAGCCTTGATGAGCAGCCGACCGCCTCACCCAACATCACTTGTTGCCAGATTCGCATCATCCCGAGTATAAACCCCATGTTTGAGGATCGAGCTGGAAGTAACTGTCTTAATGTTACTGTAGAGTCGTCTAGAAGAAGCCATGGAAGGGAGGAAAACACAATGCTGATGCAGGGTGTGACAGAAGGTTTCCCGGTAACTGAGGACCACCTGTTGACTCTTCAAAGCATTAAGAATTACTCAATCAATGGAGCCAAGCAAAGAATATCATACGCGGCACGCCCAAGCTGTTCAGGTTCCGCAGCAAGGGATCTTCTCAATATTCAGCAATCAAGTGCTCCCAGGTAACACTGACTCTCCCTTCAAACGCCAAGAGTACAAAGGAAAGGAGAAAATGGATGTCGATCCTGAACACAAGAGGACCCTGTTAGGGGGAAAGTAGTCAACAAGTGGTTAACTAAGTCCGTTTTGGATCCTGACTTTTTATACTTATAGGAACTAAAAGTTGGAGGATTCTCCTTAAAGGCTAACGTGAAGATAGTCTCTAGCAGATATTCTTGGTATCATACAAAACATCAAGGGAAAGGTGGTGCAGCTATTGGAATCAAGAGTAACCTCAATCGCCTCGTAGATGAAGTTCTGTGTAGTAACTCTGATCAATGGATTGCCTTAAGATGTAAAGAACCCTTGAATTTAATTATTGCATGTGTTTATGCTGCTAACAATTCTTCAGACAGGTATATATGTTGGGAAGAGATCTCTCAACTAAGAGGTGACATCATGTTGATTGGTGATTTGATCTGGGAATAAAGAGAATATTCTGTCTAGTAAAGAAAAAGATATGTGGTATAATATGTTAAGTTCTCACATCCTGTTTGACATGTCTGTGCACACTGGTCACTCTTGGAATAATAGAAACCTTTGCAATAAATTATTTGCTAGGCTTGATAGGGTCTACATGAATGTCTCTAGATATCAGGATTTTTGGAATACTAGCTATGTGTTGGACCAATCCCTTCAGTTGTCTAATGATGTCCCTCTTGTTGTCAAGTTGTTTAGGAATAATCTTGCTTACAGAGCTAGCTAGACTATGTAATAAAGTAAGTCTATGATCTAGGGATCTGGCCTGTTTATACGGATCTGAAATCAGACACCGTTTGGTCAACTGTGTGTATGACCAAAGATCTCGAGTCTAGACTTACTAAAAGGTCCTTTACTCTTGTAACCAAGTAACTCACTTAGCCTAGTGGTTAAGACTCAAGGGTGTGAAGCAGGAGGTCTTTGGTTCAAGCCCCATGGGATAGATGGGGAGAGTATTTTGCCCAAAGAGCTCTAGAGCCTTCTAGAAGCATCCACTTCAGTTAACTAGAATTAACTAGGACACTTGGTACACATGCAGTTACATGGTTGACACATGGATGGTAAGTATCTACCTGCCCAAGAAGGCAGTCCCCTGGACAGAGCTATATATAGAGGCATTTGGTTGGGAGGAGAGTCATCTCTCTAGCACGTGGTGGTCGTAATCTTGCATTGGTATCTCAAGACTTTAACTTCTCTAAGATCTGTTTCAACAGGGTATTGAAGCATTTTCTTTATCTTTAAGAGAAATAAGTTGGATTCTCAAAAAGATTCAAAGCAACTCAAAAACATCATCCAACCACAAGATACTCGTGTGGTAACCAACATTAGTGTGTCGACCCACAGAGGTTCTGTATTCAAACAATGCTTCACTTGAGACTAAATTCATGTCTATATTCAATCTTTCTGACTCCTTACTGGGAATGCAATTCTTGTGCATTTCTTTGAGTCAAAAGAGTAAATTTACCAAGTTACACTAGGAACTTGATGCTTGACTTAGTCAATCAAATCATTGGTTGAAAGGATCAACTCAAAATCAAAGTCTAACTTCTTTCAGAAATTTATAAAATATTTATGACCGACAACACTTAAGCTTGAAGTATTCTAAGAAGATCTTGGAAGTTACTTACTTCATATCTTTAGTTTCCTTGATCTTGAAGCTATCTTGAAGAATCTTGAGATACTACTTTCATCCTTCTTGAATTAAACTCCTTTTTTGAAGTCTTAATTCCCTTGAGGATCAAACCTAACTTCGAACTAAAAGATAATTATCATCCCACGATCCGATGTCCCATACCATCTTTCCTACATCAATCTGACTATAAAATCTGGTGTCCCATACCACCCTATTTTATACTCACATTGACATGTGGGTGATACTTATCATAAACTCTAAACATCTCGTGATAGAGTACCTTTCAGGTATTACCTCTAGCTAGATATTCTAGGTTTTGATTCCTTCACATGATTGTCACACAATCACGTGCTTTGCCTTGGAAACTTGAAAACCTCTTGACAGCATATCAATTCTTCTTTTAATCGGGTTTTCAAATGAAAATCAATTCGAATTCCAAGCACTTGAATTTTCACAGATTCAAGTTCAATTGGTTTATTCTTGACCAATTTGTAGTGACAAGAGCTTTTGACTTCTTATCTTTAGGTTCCTTCTTTATTGATGCTTTAGGTACGTATCTCGGTTGAGACTTTTACAAGAATCTCTCTACTACTTAAGTCTAAGCATTCGCTCATGCTCTCTGGATTTGTACCAAATCCCTTTAAGGATAGGAAAACATTTATGTTTTACCTTCCACAGACTTAAGTACCATCTTCATGGTTGTAGAGTACATTCTTTGGAATTTCTTCACTCTGTTTAGATTTTGAACAACTTACTCTTTTCACAATTCTCCATTGGATAAATGGAACTTAAGTGAATAATTTCCAAAAGGAATTTTATTGCCAATACTTGGGCAATCTACAGAGTAGTTCCAATTTCACATTCTTGGACAATCATGGTCAACCTTGATCAAGTCTGGTTGATCTTGAAACTAAAATAAAGATTTCGTCTTTAACTTGAAGATCTCCTAAACTATCAAAAGGAGAATGCCAACACGTGCATGCACTCCTACGAACGATGAAGAAGGCAAAACGTCTTTAGGATATAGATGTTTCGCCAAGATATAAAGTATGCTTGGTTTTGTTTAAGCTAATTTGAGCTTAAAGAAGAAACCCAAGTCAAATTAATATTTGGGAATCAAGATATTTTCCTAAAAGATACATCAAAGTAATCTTTGGGAATTAAGCTATTTCCTAAAGATAAGCCAATAAAATGAAATAGTCTAGTTTACTATTACATTGGTTAAAAAAGAAATATCTTTTGGACGAGCAAAAAAGCTTTAAGTCTTGGTCTTGTCCAAAGGTCAAGAATTTCTTTTCAAGATCATTCTGGTAAAGAAAACGATTCCTAGATGAATCATTGCCTTAGTATTACTTGATTCCTTGGCAGGAATCTAAAGTTCTTGAACGAAAAATCTCCCTAGATGTGAGATTGAAATCTTTCAATTTAGTTGATAGTAAGTAGTTCCTACTAATTCCCAAACCTTTGGTATGGGTACTTAAGTCCAAATAGTGATATAACCTAAATGTATATCAAAGATTCTTAGCTTTGGAATCTAAGAGGCATTAGTGTATGCTTGGAATGAAGTTCAGGAAAAGATCTCTAAAAATCCCGCGGGTAAGCGAAGAAGCTTTTGATAGTTTAGGAGATCTTAAAGTTAAAGACAAAGTCTTTATTTTAGTCGCAAGATCAACTAGACTTGATCAAGCTTGACCATGATTGTCCAAGAATTGAAATTGGAACTACAATGTAGATTGCCCAAGTATTGGCAATAAAATTCCTTTTGGAAATTATTCACTCAAGTTCCATTTATCCAATGGAAAATTGTGAAAAGAGTAAGCTGTTCCAAATCTGAACAGAGTGAAGAAATTCCAAAGAATGTAGTTTGCAACCGTGAAGACGGTACTTAAGTCTGTGGAAGGTAAAACATAAATGTTTGCCTATCCTTAAAGGGATTTTGGTACAAATCCAGAGAGCATGAGCGAACGCTTAGACTTAAGCAGTAGAGAGATTCCTGTAAAAGTCTCGGTCAAGATAGGTACCTAAAGCATCACTAAAGAAGGAATCTAAAGACAAGAAGTCAAAAGCTCTTGTCACTACAAATTGGTCAAGAATAAACAAATTGAACATGCATCTGTGAAAATTCAAGTGCTTGGAATTCGAATTGGTTTTCATTTGAAAACCCGAGCAAAAGAAGAATTGATATTTTGTCAAGAGGTTTTCAAGTTTCCAAGGCAAAGCACATGATTGTGTGACAATCATGTGAAGGAATCAAAACCTAGAATATCTAGTTAGAGGTAATGCCTGAAAGGTATTCTATCAGGAGATGTTTAGACTTTAGGATAAGTATCACCCACATGTCAATGTGAGTATAAAATAGGATGGTATGGGACACCAGATTTTATAGTCAGATTGATGTAGGAAATATCGTATGGGACATTGGACCGTGGGATGATAATTATCTTTTAGTCTGAGTTTGGACCTTGAAGTTAGGTTTGATCCTCAAGGGAATTAAGACCTCAAAGAAGGAGTTTAATTCAAGAAGGATGAAAGTAGTATCTCAAAATACTTCAAGATAGCTTCAAGATCAAGCAAACTAAAGATATGAAGTAAGTAACTTCCAAGATCTTCTTAGAATACTTCAAGCTTAAGTGTTGTCGGTCAAAAATATTTTATAAATTTCTAAAAGAAGTTGGACTTTGATTTTGAGTTGATCCTTTCAACCAAGGATTTGATTGACTAAGTCAAGCATCAAGTTCCTAGTGTAACTTGGTAAATTTACTCTTTTGACTCAAAGAAATGCACAAGAATTGCATTCCCAGTAAGGAGTCAGAAATATTGAATATAGGCATGAGTTTAGTCTCAAGTGAAGCATTGTTTGAATACAGAACCTCAGTGGGTCGACAAATTGATGTTGGTTACCACACGAGTATCTTGTGGTTGGATGATTTTTTTGAGTTGCTTTGAATATTTTTGAGAATTCAGCTTATTTCTCTCTGTATCGTGGGTGTATAAGTATCGCATTTATCCAAGTATCGAGTATCGTTTCCATTGAAGTATCGTGTATCATTTTTAGCCAAAGGAGGTGTATCGTGAAATTTTGAGCTAAGTATCGTGACTTGAAATTTATTCTTCAGTCATTTTTCTAGCCAAATTCCTCTAGAATTCTAATCCATAGTAAAGAACTCTAGAAGGTAGAGGTTAGCAAGGGCTGATCAGAGCTTTTAAGTGGATGAACCTGAGATCTGGAAGGACCCTAGGAAGCTGAAGAAGTGTAATCTCTTCAGTAGGTAGTGTAGCCGAGCCAAGTAGCCGTTCACATTACTCGGAAACCTCCAGTGAGTCAGAGGAAGAAATTCCCATGGCTTCAGAGGATGTGCAGAACACTATACCAATGTTTAGTACGATGTCAGTTATCGAGGGAGAATATAGGACATCTTTGGAATATGTGACCACCAACCAACATGAGATACCCATATACTTGGATGGTCTGAACAGATCAGTGGCCAGACTAAAGAAGGCTCCAGAGGCTTACATAGTACCTAGGCCAGCAGTCAAGTATGCAGGAGGATTTTATATAGACAAAAGAGATATCCAGTATGTTGTCACGGAACACCCGGAAAACATTAATGAACATGGGGAAGAAAACAATGCTTCAAACCTAAATGGAGAAGGGAATGAAGAGCAAGTAACTACACCTAGAGGGAGATCTACTGTTGCTAGGGTCTGGAGAGGAGACCTGATTCCCCAAGATGACTCCCTAATGGATGTATACTTGATTAATGGAATGGAGCCTCTCCTTAGAGCACATTCTTCAATATGGGAAGCTGCCCCTAATCCTGTCACCATTACAAGATCCTGATTTCCCCACCATCATCACATATTTGGATAAGAATCAGAGAAGATATTGGCCCTTAACGGAATTAGAAAGAGCCGAGTTGAAATATCAGAATATCACAGTGTTTCCCCCTATGGACCAAGCCACTACTTCACGAAACCCACTTGGAACGTCTCAGAATGATTCATATCAACAGTCGGAACAAACACAACAAACACAACAAACACAAATCCCGGTCAGACCACATGTGCAGTTTGCAATGCTTGCAAATAACCCTAATTACCGACCTCAACCACTTGTTGACCCAAGACATGGAATTCCTTCCCCAGTCAGACCACCGGTAGCAAGAGGACCAGGCATACCCATAGGAAGACCTATTTTCCCCGTGATGCCTAGACTGCCTGAAGCAAGAAGAAGATTAAGGCCAATTCAAGTGGCCAAATGCATGAGAAACCACTATGATGGCTCTAGTGAACCTTACAATCATATAGCCGAATTTAAACAAGTAGTCAGAGCCAAACAAGTAGAAGATTTCTTGATCCAATATGAGTCCTTTGGTCTTACTTTGTCAGACACTGCGTTAGCATGGTTCCAGCCATTGGACCCTAATAATTTTCAAAACATGGAACAAGTCTATCAAGAAATGATTGAGGAATTCACTAAGTCGGGAATTAAAAACAACTCATCATCATTGATCCATAGCTTTAAGCAAGCCCCTACAGAATCAGTAAGATTGGCAGCAAGAAGATTCAAGCAGTATGTGGACAGATGCCCAGTGGAAGAGAGACCTACCCAAAATAAAATGGTGTCATTATTTTTGGAAGGATTATTGAACGGATCATTAAGATCTCTGGTATATGTAAAGAGAGTTCAAACTTTGCAAGAATGCATGAAGGAATGTATAGACCTAGAAGACAACCTAGCAGAAGATTTGAAAATACCTCAAGGTAGCTTGAAAAGTGAAGATTCGGCCAGCAGCACATCAAACCCTAAAAACAATGTAGAGGAAATAGCCGATTTGGTAGCAAAGAAGCTGAACGTTCAAGGACAGAGGAAATACCCCAATAACCCTATAAGAGTGCCCATGCTTAGAAGATGTATGCAGTGCAGGGGTGATCATCCCTCTCACGTATGCACCAGGGGAGTAGTCCCACCGCCTGCTTATGCTTATAATAGACCCACCGTCCCAGGACCCCTACAATATTGCAGTATAGAACAAAAATATACAAATCACAGTACAGAAAATTGCCCTTACAATAGGCAATCGAGACCAGCACAGCCATATATGAGACCTTATGGATACCCTCAAAGAGAGCAAGGAGGTGAAGCATGGAGGTACCCTACTTATCAGCAGCAGGCACCAGTGCCATGACCATATGCGTATCAAGGATACACCCAACCACAACCAGTACTAGGACAACAACCGCCCCATCCTCAAAACGTTGTCCCAGTCAAGATGGCTCAACCTAAAGAAAACCTAGAGAGAGCGATAGTCCCAACCACACCATTGGCTAGTAATGAACCATATGACTCATCTTACGACCATAGTCAAGGAGCATATCCCAATTATGAAAGCTCTATGATAGAATATGGACAACTATACGAACCATATGCCTATGGCATGGAAGTGCCAGATAGTTGTTGGAGAATTCCTCTCCTAATCGCAGCGGAAAGTGTAGAAGACCTTCTTAGGATGAAGACTCTTGCCAACAGCAGAACCTTCAAATGAAAACTGGTACCAACTGAAATATCCAATGAGCTTGAAACTTTGGTCACTCAAACTAGACACCTAGAGCTTTCAAATGAGATATCAAACACTCAATTTGGAGTAGATTTGAGTTGTCAACTATTTGATTCAAAACAGACTACCTATCCACTCAGTTAGGCTGAAAACTGGACTTCACTAAAACCTGAATAACTCAGAGAGCATAAAGAATTTCATAAAACTGTTCTGAACAGAGGAAGTACTCAAGATAAGCTTTCCAATGAATGTTTAAACACTAAATTTGGATACATATGTTGAGAGATATGACTCTCACAAGTAGACTACCCAAAAATGGGTGTGCGGCTGGACATACCTGAAAACTGGACTTCACTAAAACCTGAATAACTCAGAGACCATAAAGAATTTCATAAAACTGTTCTAAACAGAGGAAGTACTCAAGATAAGCTTTCCAACGAATGTTTAAACACTAAATTTGGATACATATGTTGAGAGATATGACTCTCACAAGTAGACTACCCAAAAATGTGTGTGTGGCTAGACACACTCTATGAGAGTGAACTGAACGAAATGACTCAAACCAAATGAAGTAGATACAAGGGGGCTTCCACGCCTTCTTGCTCTCACATTGAGTGTCCTCCCTTGCTTCTTTTATAGCCAAGTGACCAAAAACTCTCATGATGAGTTTGAGAGCTCTTCTCCATCATTTCTCCACTACTTTGGACAGCCACTCCTCTTACAATTCAGATTTTGGATTTGATTCTCTTTTGAATGATTCTCTTTTGGCCTCCACTACTTGCTGAAGTAAATGCTTCTATTTTTCATTTTTGTATTTTCCTTCTACTTGAAGAAAATCCTTTTTGCAAAAATATATACGAGCTTACTTCTTTATTTTTAACAATAGTTCCTACGGATATGAGCAGGACTATGTGTCATTAATGTACACAACCCCTAGAGCAACCATACCACCCCGACCCATGAACAGACCACCTGTGCCCAGAGGACCATGCTAGAGATGTGGAGGTGATCATTATATCAGAGAATGTACATTGCCAAACCCACCACCACCACGAGTCTGGGAAGGCTACTATAGTGATTGTGGTAAGGAACGCCTTTTCAGAGATTGCCCCAAGAACCCCAACAACGTTACATCCAACGTGCAAATCAATGTGATAGAAGTAATCAAATCATCAGGGAGCGATAAGGAATACACTATACCATTGAAGGCGATAACAAGAACCAAAGCTAGAGAGACCCTAGAAAAACCTGAAAAGCACAATCAAAGTGACCTAGAGATGAATACACCCACACCTCAGAGAGTTGAAGACTCGGAAGAGCCTGAGAAAAGTGTTGTAAGTAAAAGAACACAAAGATGGAAGAACCGTAGAGATAGGATAAAAGAAAAGAAGTTACTGCAGAAGAAGGAAAATGAGAAGAACGAACAAAACCCAAAAGAGGAACAGAAAATTGAAGAAGAAAACAAAAATGAAAAGTATAAAAAAGAAGAGGTGGGATCAGTCTTAGCAGATCCCATGCCTGAAGAATTAGCCATGTGGATTCAGGCATACAAGGCACGAATAAGAGCAGGACCTACCATAGAACAACATGAAAGAGAATATCCTAGAGGTGACCTAAAGAAAGAGAGGTTGGAGATCTGCAAAAAATTAATAGAAGTAGCTCAACAGACCTTAGAAAAACCTGCGTTTCCATTATCCAATACCCGAATTTCCGAAAGAAAATTCCAAGAGTGCGTCATCACTCATGATCACGAAAAACCCGAAGTAAGTAAGACACAAAATGGCAATTATTGTGAGGATAAAAGGGAAGGATCCATTGTTCCCGAAGTAGAAGGGGAATGGCCTAAAGATTTGTGGGCTAGAGTCCAAGAAGACAGATGGAAGAAAGTGGAAGGAATAGAACCACCCTTTGAAGAGATAGAAGCGGAAGAGGGAGTAGAGGGTTCAATACCTGAATTAAATTCAGAAGAAATTTTACCAATGGATCCAAGTGACAAAGGAGATGACGGAGTAAAGGCTTTGCCAAATTACACAGGAGAGTATGAACATAATTCAGAATTGTATTGTATTCCCTCAATAAGGAAAAAAGAACCGAACCCATCAGTCCAAACATCGGATATCATACAACACCTTAGAAAGGTAAAAATCCCTTGTACCCTAACATTGGAAGAACTGTTGAAGGTTAAACCACATTTGAAGGAGAAATTAACCAGTCAATTGGAGATCAAGACGGAAGAAAAAGAGATATTTGATGAAGTAAACAGAGTAAAGATCCCAGTGGATAAGGTAGGAGATTTTAGTGAGGGAGATGAAGGAAATACTTGCCTTCCAATTACTTATAGGGGTTATACCACCAAAGCCATCTTAGATTCCGGAGCTGGTGTAGGCATTGCTACTAGAGAAATCTGGGAGAAATGGGGAAAACCAGCTTTAAGACCAACACGTATGAAGATACAAATGGCAGACGGACACACAAAAAGACCCTTGGGATTATTGGAACGAGTAGTTTTCACCACATGCGGTGTTGAATTTGAACACACCTTAGCAATATGTCAATTTGAAAGGGCGAGCAATTATGAAATGATACTTGGGAGACCTTTCATGAGACAGTTAAAGGTTGTGCAAGATTGGGGAAAAGATGTTGTATACCTACAACATGAAAGAACTACCACGAGAATAAATCTCCACACTTATACATATCAAGATGTTCCCCCCTTACAATGGAATCAAATTCATAAGGAGGAAGACGATCAGTCAATTCACAGCATAGGTTCTAGTGACCAATCTTGGATGAACGAGGACACTCATCTATGGATATGCCAAACTGCCAAAAAGGAAGAGGATAGGAGAAAGGGATGGCAGCAAAGGCAAGGAGTAGCTAGGTCTGTACAAGATCCAGCTTACATGCCTCAAGTCTTTTTGGATGAAGAGTTTGAACCTCACGGTTGGATGGAGATTTTAGCGACCCTCGATGTATGTGTGAACAAAGAAGTAATAACTATGAATGAATGTATTGATGAGGAAGGATATGACGTTAGTCTATATGTAGTAGTCCTTCAGGAGGCTGAAGAAGGAGAAGTGATAGAGAAAGAATGGAAGGAGGACTATGAGAGTATTGAGATGGAGCAAGAACCAATGGAACTGGAAGATGAAAGTCAACACATAAGGGTCACAACTAACGAAAACAGACAGGAACTTACACAAGAAGAAGAGCTTGAGTTAGATAAAAAACCAGAAGGTGAAGAAAACAAGCCACAAGATCAGTTTGAAGTACCGGCCCACTTCAAAAAATATGAAGTAGAAGAGAGAAAAATAGCTATTCAAATGCCAAAACGAGAAGCACAGCCAGGAATAGCATATGACAACAAAGAACAGACTAAGAAAATAGTAGTGACCTTAGAAGAAGGAGAGGAACGATGTACTTTTATAGGACAGGATGTCTCTATGGAGGAAGAACAAGAATTAATACGACTCATAAGAGAATACAGGGATGTCTTCGCCTGGACATATAAGGATTTGAAAGGAGTAGATCCTTCTATATGTGCTCATAGAATCCCTATGACATCCGAAGCTAAACCTTCTAAACAAAGACCATATACATACAATGATGTGTATTCAGCAAAGATAAAGGAAGAGATAGATAAGTTGTTAAATGCTAGATTCATATATGAGATTGAGCACACGGAATGGGTGTCACCTTTGGTGGTTGTACCGAAAAAGAATGGGAAGTTAAGAGTGTGCATCAATCTAAAGAAAGTAAATGCCGCGACCATAAGGGATAGTTACCCATTACCCATTACGGATCATCTGTTGGAAAGAGTGGCAGGGAAGAAAGTTTATAGTTTTTTGGATGGCTTTTCTGGGTATAATCAGGTAGCCATTGCTCCTGAGGACCAACATAAAACCGCTTTCGCAACTGAATGGGGAGTATACGCCTTTAGAGTCATGCCTTTTGGTCTAACAAATGCCCTAGCCACCTTCCAAAGATTGATGTGCCATGTATTCAAAGAGTTCCTGAGAAAAAGTATGGAGGTATACGTGGATGATCTATGTACTTATTCAGCTATACGATCAGAGCACATCCCTGAACTAGAAAAGATCTTTGCCAAATGTCGACAATACCGAGTATGCCTCAATCCAGAAAAATGTGTCTTCATGGTTCGACAAGGAAAAATATTAGGACATATTGTCTTTAAAAACGGAATTTCAACTGATGAAGATAAAATCAAAGTAAATCTGGATTTACCAAGACCAAAGACTGCTAAAGAAGTACAAGCATTTATGGGACACTGTGGATACTATCGAAGATTTATACATATGTATGCCATAATTGCTAGACCTCTCTATGCACTCTTGACTCAATTTGATTGGACCGAGGAATGTGAGAAAGCCTTCAATGAGTTAAAGAATCGATTGAGTTCAGCACCAATCCTTCGAGTACCTAACCGGAATAAGCCATTTCACATTCATGTGGATGCTTCCAAGTTTGCCATTGGTTGCATCTTAACTCAACCTGCAGATACAGGAAAGCTAGACCACCCTATAGCCTATGCCAGTAGACAATTAAATCAAGCAGAATGCAATTATACCACCACTGAGAGAGAAGGCCTAGGGATGGTGTACGTAGTGAAAAAGTTCAGACATTACCTGTTGGAAAACAAATTCAAATTCTTCATTGATCATCAAGCCCTACTATACTTAGTCAATAAACCTTGCAATACAGGAAGACTAGTACGATGGTTTTTATTGCTAATGGAATTTGATTTTGAGGTAGTAGTCAAGAAAGGAAATACCCACATAAGAGCAGATCACTTATCAAGAATGACCCATGGAGAACCACCCATAGGAGTACCAGATGATCTGCCAGATACGTACCTATTTAACTTGGAAGTATGTCCCCAATGGGCATAAAAGTTGATCCCTATACTCACGCATGGACCTAAAGATGGGATCACACTAAACCGAACTCAAGACCTTTGGAAGACTAAAAACCTTCATATCATTGCAGAAATTTTGTATCACCAAGATTCAAGTGAATTACTAATGAGATGCGTTGAAGAGGAGGAACGGGAAATGTGGCTTTAGAAAGCACATGTGAATCAATGGAAAACTCATTTGAATGCAAACGGAACATGGCAAACCCTGAGGAGATTAGGCATATATTGGCCAACCATGCAGAAGGATGCGCATAACTATGTATCAGCCTGCCAAACCTGTCAAGAACAAAATCCAGAAGAGAACTCCACTCTATGCTACTCCACAGTAGCACCGAGATGGAGCATGCCTCTGGTAAAATTCTTAAAGACCCAAGAATACCCAGAAGGAGCCACTTCAGCAAGGAAACGTGCACTTTTAGAAGAGAGCAAGGATTATGCCATTATAGGGAAACAACTTTTCTAGCGAGGGAGAGATAATCAATTATGATTGTGCATTCATGAAGACGAATATCTTGCTATTTTAGAGATGGCACATACAGGAGCTGCAAGAGGGCACTTCTCTGCAGATAAAACAGCAAAAATGATCCTCTTTGCTGCCATGTGGTGGCCAACTCTACATCAAGATGCCGTAACATATGTGCAACAATGTGATACTTGTCAACGAACAAAATATCCAATTAGAAGAGATTAGATGCCATTGAGACCCATGATGAGTGCCAGAGCTTTCACTAAATGGGGAATAGAATTCATAGGACGTATTAGCCCACCAGCGAAAGGATCCCATGCCGAATATATAATTGTAGCCATAGACTATCTGACCAAATGGGTTGAAGCCAAAGCAACCAAGAAAAATGACGCAAGAACCACGGCCAAGTTTCTCTTTGAGAACGTTTTCACTAGATTTGGACTACCAATAGAAATTGTGAGTGATAGAGGTACGCACTCTGTGAATGAAGTTATAGAAACCTTACTGAATGAATTCCTGGTAATTCATAAGAAATCAGCTCCTTATCACCCACAAGCCAATGGACAAGCAGAAAGTTCGAATAAAATCTTATGTACAATTCTCACAAAAATTGTTAACAATGGTAGATCTGATTGGGATAAGCAATTACATCATGCTTTATGGGCATTTCGAGTAGCCTACAAAACTGCCATAGGCACTACTCCTTTTAACTTAGTATATGGATAAAATGCTATTTTGCCAATTGATTTCTTAATTCCCACTCTCAGAGTAGCAACCACTTACGAGTGGACGGGACATGAACTATCAGCTCAATTGGATCAAATAAACAAGCTTCACGAAACTAGGTTACAAGCAATAGCAGGCATTTATGCTGCTAAACGACGACAGAAAGCCTACTTTGATGCTCATATTAAAGACAAAAATTTGAAGGAAGGAGATTTAGTTTTGGTATATACCTTGAAACAACACGCTAAGAAGTTGGAGAAGAGAGGATATGGCCCATTAATCATCAATTGTATATCGACAAGTGGAGCCATCAGCTTAGCAACCCTAGATGGGGAAGTATTACCAAACTATATCAGTGGATGTCGAGTCAAAAAATATCTAGAACCATTGACCGAAGAAACAATGTCTCGATTAATCAAAGGCAAGAATAGACACATCGAAGAGGAAAGGATACGAGAAGAAGCGAGGCAGGAAGCACTAGAACGAATTCAGAAACGGAAAGAGTGGATGAGAGAGAGATGAGAGATATCAACTAGGAGAAGAGTTCGTCTCAATGGCTAATTTTAGAACCACTAAAAACCTAGGTCCACAGAGAACACAACCATATTTGAATTTGGGAGCGGGTAAAACGGAGTACCACTTAGTGGATGCTCTCATTGACACAGGAGCCGCCATAAGCTGTATCAAACTTTCTTTGACTCAGAAACTCAAGGAGGAATTACGTCCATCGATGGCACAGTTGATAGGAATAGGAGGAACGATTACTCAATGTATAGGTGAAATCACCTTACCTCTACATCTTGGCAACAACACTATGGAACAGAAGCTATTAGTGTGTCATGATCAGGATTTACTCGAAGATGTAGTGTTAGGTCAAGACTGGATATACGAATATGAGGTGACCATTCAATTGGCTTTAGGATACATCTCAACCAGGATAGGACATCGTGAAGTATTCAGTTTTCTAGATGAACGACCAATCAAAGCCGCAAGCATAGAGCAAAAAATTCACTCTAATGAACATAGTCAAGAATGTATGTTCACTAGCACTATAGAAACCCCTTCATCAAGTACTTCATGTGAGGACATACTGAATCCTGCTTGCATTCCATCTTCTAGTCTAGCAAGTCACAAGAGTGTCATTTAATCTGGAACCAACCTCAGTGAAGCACCATGCATAAGAGAGACTAGTCCTCTGATTAATCCAAAGTCTGTACCTATTAGAATATACCCTATTCCGTACACTAAACAAGCTTGGATAAGAAAGGATCAAAGGGATGCATATCTTCAACAACAGAAACATCTTCGACATCAGAGCAACCAATCAAATAAGAAAGCAAATCATTTTGAGCACCAAAGTCAACAACGAAGTGCTAGGATATGGATTCCAAAGAAAGTAGTAGCCACCCAATCGGATCGAGTGCAAATATGGATTCAAAATCATGTGCTCCGAAAACGCTAAACCGAAACTATGAACCATTGCATAAGGAGAACCAATACCAATATGGTCTAAGGACAAAACAACCAAAGAAGAATAACTACAGGAAAGAGAATGAGTCTGCAGTTGCAACACAAGCAAGTCCGAGATTCAAAAAGCAGATAGAGCAGAATTACAACATGAGAGGAACCACATTCATCGGGAATGTTTGGGATATAATACGTCCCAACAGAGTGAAGCAGATTTGGTTGCCGAAAGACAAGACAAACTGCATGCATCATCCAACTACTTCAAGTTGCACACATTTGGAGTTATCAGGGCCCAAAGTATGCATGATAGGGCCACATTACAAGGCCAAGCATTCGGCACATCTTTCTTCTATTTCAGGATAGTTGAGCACATTTTCCTCTTGGGAAATAGGAGAGCAATTGTACATACATTAAGAAAATCACTCAAAAAATAATAACCGCTTCGGCTATGATCTAACTTTTCTGTTCTTCTTTTCAGATGAAAACATAAAAATCTATAAAAATTTTGGAACAATCCAGGTATTACCTTTCTCACACCCACGGGAAAGGGATGACACCAATCACTCGGAGCAATGTCAGCTTATGACAAACAAATAAAGGAGGATTTCTGATAGTATGTGGCCACTAACTCATACTCTATATTGAGTGCAGATGGCATCTACTAATTCCGAAGCTACGCAAGAGGAAGAGGTCCAGCTTCTTCCACTTGAATTCATAACAAAAGCAAGAGGCCACTGGTTTCTAGATGACCAACCAGTGTCAGACCTCATTTTCATGGCCACTATCAAGATCATGGATAGGGATCACTATTTCCCTATTATGTCACAAGACTTCAAAACTATAATACAAGGATTACCGCATATCGAGGATGTGTGGACACAGGCAGGCATAGAGGCATTTCTCAAATTACCAATTTATCTACCAGATTTTCAAAGATGTACACAAGTAATGAATACACTACAGCCTGCAGCGACGAAGATATCAGTCCCCGAAGCACGAGTATTGGATAAAGTAGGTACATGGAAAACCATTCAATTCACACATGAAATAATCAACAAAGCCTTCAGATGGAATCAAGAAGGGATCACTAATGTCAAAGAGGAATGTCATGATCCTAAAAAGAGGTCCTTTTTGGATATCGACAGGACTGATATTGAAGATGTTGTCCGCCTGGTGCACCAACATTTTTGTTTCCCAAGTATGCACAGATATACTGCACCACAAAAGATTATCGCACAACTACTCTCGCATGCAATGAGACAAGTGGGGAGTAAAGTAAATATGACTGGCTATGTCCAAGAAAGATTATTTGAAGCCCAGAAGAAGTGGGGTCAGAAGAAGTTTCTAAATGGGAGGTCGGCTTTGACATTACTTATATATGAAGCCCTTGAGATGAAAAACTGCTTATGTGAGATGCCAACCTCAGAAGGGCTAGCCAAATATGCCAAATCCGCTATGGTCCCCAAGAAAAAGAAAGGAGCTGTTGTTGTTGAAGAGGCAGGAACCAATTCACAAAAACCCATGAGGGGTACAAAGCGTCTAAGAGAGGAAGAAGCCCAAGCTACACCCCAATCAAAGAGGACACACATTCTTCCAAAGATTATGATGGCCCAAATGCCTATTACCAAGAGAGATCTCTCTGCCGCCCTAGAAGAGACACATCAGTACATGCAAGGGCAGGTAAATCTGAATGTTCAAGGTCATCATTATAGACAAGTAATTCAAGAGAAACAACAAATGCGTCAAGAAAAGACCCCAAAACAACCTGGGAGATACAAAGAACTGGGCTTGGACGATTCTAGTTCCGATGCAGAATCCAGTCACGAAAAAGACACTCTAGACACTGATATAAGGATAGAAACTCACGAAGAAGAATGGACTGAGATCAATCAAGTCAAAGTGACGCCAGACAACCACGAAGAAAAGGAAAAGAATATAGAAGATCCCAATAAACCTGAGCATGTCATTCAATTGAATGATACTACAAAAATCAGCATCAAAGAAGCTCAAACAACTGCTACGTATGCAAAACCACCTATCAAAGAGGAAATACAAACTCCAATGAACACGGATTCAGAGCTATTACAAAACAAAGAGCAGATTGTAACTGAGGTCCCAGATGATACACCTCAAGGGCATATTGCACACATGGTGGCTGAGCCAAGGATCCAGCTTTAGATTAGGCAGCCCCATGACATTATGTTACATGTGGCACAGGGCAAAGACATCACAACAGGCGAAGAACCTAGTATACCAACCACATGGCTCAATGTGGATGTCACTCAGCTGAAGCCTGTAGTCAAGCAAATGATTCAAACGGCTATGGATACACAACAACAGATGATGGAAATAGATGCAGATTATGATAAGGCCATGAGGGAAAACAGTCAATTCCAAATAATGAGCGAACAATTGTCATCACAATTAATCCAGGCCCAAAAAGAGATAGCAGCCAAAAACACGGAGTTGCTCGAAGTAAAAATGCAATATGATACATTAATGACTCAGCATCACCAACTTCAAGCACGTCTCGCTGATTTACAAAAATTACATGATGCAAGCAAGGCTGAAAAAGAGAGAATAAAAGCCAGAAGCACTTTGCTCGAGACACAGTTAAAGTTGTACATGGAAGAGAATGACACTTTACGAAGCAGGAACAAACAATTGATGAAATCTTTGCTATATGATCAGCCGGTAGACAAGCAGGGACATCAGAAACTGCACAGAAGGAATTAAGTGATCAGATTGCAACATATGCAGATTGGCTAAAGCTAGAGCAGGCCCAAACAGAAGAATGGGAAACAAAATACACAAATGAAACAAATGAACTGAAAATGCAATTACAAAATGTGAATGCAAAACTGGTACGGAGTTACAGCGAAAACATGGACCATGTTGCTGAAATTGGTAATGAATTGCTTGCGGCAAAAGAAGCACTCAGAGCAGCCATCCAAGAAAGTAAAGTAAAAACTCAATGAATAGAGCAATTAGAAATCCAAATCAACCAGAACGCAACGATCGGGACACCAGTAGTGCCAACTAAGGAAAATCCTACTGACGAGGTAGAGGTACGTCCTCTATCTCCCCCGATCTATAATTCTCCAATACATGAGCAGATAGCGGATATACATGATGATCATCCCATGCCATACACTGCATAAATAATTCAGAAGGAGCGGGCACTAGTGGTGTCCCGATTGACCTAAAATTTTGAAAATGAAGTAATCAAAGTAATGAAGGAAGCCAAGATCAAGGGTAAGGACTTGGAAAAGATCATGAAGCCTTTCAACATTCCTTATGGATTATTGAAAGAGAAAACAAGACAATATAAAAAGAAGATTACAAAGAAAAGTCCAGATGAGCAGCTAAATTTTAAACATGACACATTCGCATAGAGTCAAGAAGAATTCGAAGCTGCACAACGTGTTTGGAGAAGAAAGCTTTTGGAGAAACATCCCACACTATGGGTGCATTGGCAAGCAACACCTTATTCATTACAGGTAAACCCTTCCTTTTGTCCTATACCACGCCGAAGGGATACTAGAGAATTTTTGGACCTACAAAGAAATGGCGCTATAAATAAACAGTGGCTGAATTACCCTCTGCTTCCAAGCCCGCCACATAATTACTTGCCAACGGAAGATTATATGGTCAAAACCATCGAATTTTGGCTGCAGAATTATGCGACAGTACCCGACTTAACTGTCAAAATGACAAATAAAATACTCAGTATGATACTTACAGTATTGAAGGTCTTCAAGCATGCGGCCTACACATTTTTGAATTTCATTGGTATTAATCAAGGCACAGAGATTCTCATTTTTGACCTATCTGTTATGCCTAGCCGACCGACGATAATGGCTTATTATTCTAGATTGATGTTCTTGCCAAGCATATATATGCAAACGTTTGAAGAAACATTCTTTACAGGATTTTTTGAAATTGATTCAGAAGACTTTTTGAAGATGTCCTCTAATTTGAATGCCAGATTAGTGGCATATGAACTCAGCTTCTTCGCAGACCACAGACAGCCACCCAATGATGGTATGAAGGTAGAACAATGGAAACAATTAATGATATGCGAAGCCAATTTGCTAAATGAAACAGAGCAGAAAATATATAGAACATATGCCCGTCGCTTGTCAAAGCCTGTCGAGGACGACAGAGTCCAGGAGGGGGGCAGTGTTGAGGGAGAATCAAGTAAAAAGAAGAAAAGAAGAAGACAACGAAAGAAGCTTCACTAAAAACTTATATCTGAAGACATATCTTTGCACAGAGCCCCGCAGGGGCACACACACCAAGGAAAAGCATGCAGGCACACAAGGGTGCTTCAACCTCTTGATCTTTGGAAGGTCCAGATCGAAGACTGAAGCACCATATCCTCATACCTTCCACTGGTGGCGTGCGTGGTAACCCGACTTATTAGTCAAGACAAATGTATCAGGCCCAGAGGATGTAAAACAAGAATTAAGAAGAGGCCGTCAAAACCGAACACCTGTTTAACAAACAGGCAAAACTGAGCAAGGGTTGCATGCAGGGAAAATAAAGTGAATAGGCTTAAATAATACAGCAGGTTCCGATGTGTGCAACCAGGACAAATCAGAGGACCACTAAAATGTAATGCAAGACTGATGAAGAGGCAGCAATGACCAAAAGATGCATGCGGACAAGAAACTGAAGACAAGGAGTAAAGCTTGTCAAGGGACGACAAAGACGAAGAGGGGGAGAGTGTTGCAGAGCAAAGAGAGCACAAGGCAGAGAAAAAGAAGGGCCCCAAAATTTTTCCGATTTGGACACCCAATTCTTGTAATATAACCATTCTTGTAATATATTTTCCGATATAAATGCACTAGAGGAGTCCTCCAGATGCATCCCCACAGAGGATTTGTAGTTTACCCATGTAAATTAGTAGAAAATTAGTCTTTTAGTGAATAAAGTGCCGGTCTCTTGTGTGAAAGGACCATTTTTAGGGCTCAAGTATATAAGTCAAATTGTGACTCTTTGTAAAGACTTTTTGCCATTGTGAGAATCAGGAGCACAGAAATTCGAATTTGTGTCTTCTTCTCTCTGTATCTTCTTCTTTGTGAGCTTGTGTGCATGTGTATTGCTTGAACACAGTGTTAGGAAGTGTTGTTTATCCATGAAAGTGTTTGTTTGCTGTTGTTAAGGTGTGTGCGAAGCGTAGGAAGTGCTGAAGTGTAGGAAGGTTTTTCCTGCGACTTAGTATTTTGCTCATAACTTGAAGTAGGAGTGTCAGAATTGAGTGAAACTATTGGCATTGGATGTGTCTTCTTGAGAGCTTCGAAATGCATATGCTATTCGCTATAGTTGGAGTTCGGAGCTGAGCGAAAAGCTCAATTTACTGTTGGCTGCTGCACTAAGTATCGTGACACCATGGCTGTCAATTGAAGCTTGTTTGGATTAGTCTTTGCCTTGTTTGCACTCTTTGAGTAGTTCATTTGCATTGATCATCATTTGAATGCATGTCCTCATACACTCGGCTAGGTTTGTATACTCATCGGATTGATAATTAAAGCGTGAATCCCCACTATATGCACTTGAGGGGGATTGAGGTATAGTCTCTTTCTCCACAAGTCCCTAAGTTGGTACTTAGGTCAACAAATACCCTGTTGAAACAGATCTTAGAGAAGTTAAAGTCCTAAGTCATCTAGACTTTGACTCATAGCAAGTTTACATATCTTCGAAGTTTGAATTGATTGAACAAAGTTTTAGTTCTTTCTTTCTGTTTTGCGAATCTTTTGGATTTGACTTAGATATGATATTTGATTCTTTTCATAAAAGTCAAGGGTTAGCCGGATAGAACCAGATAACTAAATTAAACATCCAAGATAGATAATTTGTACAAGAATCTTTTCAAACATTGAAAGACGATAAGTTCAAGATGGACTTATTTATTTGAGTTTGCTTCAAGTTATAGCATAAATGATTTCCTAAAATCCAGTATACTCTAGAATAGAGAAGTTAGGAATTGCTCAACAGATTGACAATTCCCAAGAACTTTTAGTCTTTGAGAAAAGTGTCCTAAGTTGGATAATTTTCATTGTAAATTTGAATTGGTCAAGTTATAGTATGGTTGACCCAAAATAAATAGAAAACTTTCTCTTACAGTTTACATAGGATTTTTAAGCCCATTAGGACAAAGTAGTCCTCAAGTTGGGTCCAGAAATCAAATAAGTATTAGTTGGGAGTTAACCATTGAACAAACATCCAAGTCAGATGTTTGGGTCAATCAAACTTCAAGTTTTCCAAACCAAATTCAAGTGAATCAAGAGTTCTCAAAGTTTTTTGAGGGACAAGAATCCCGCCTTCATTACTAAGTCCATGCACCAATCATGCCCAGAAATGGACTAGTAATTTAGAATCCACCCAATTCACATGTTTGTGCCTAGATCGCACATCGAGAAACTCTGAATTGGTCGTGGATGTTTTTACATCCACCCTTATTATTCATTCACTACTTTGTACTTCGACTAGTTTATCAAAATGCAAAACGAGACAATATTTTGAATCATTTGGGCAGGGATGCCACCACAGAGATGAGACATGTTCTTCTAGTTCCAGAACATGACCATGTTCTTCCAGTTTTAGAACATGAGGCTCGGGGGTTGCCTACAGTAGATACATAGCTCTATTTTCGAGGACGAAAATATTTTCCAAAGGGGGGGGGGAGAATGTAAAAGTAAGTCTTTGATCTAGGGATCAGACCGGTTCAGACAGATCTGAAATCGGACACCGTTTGGTCACCTGTGTGTATGACCAAAGATCTCGATTCTAGACTTACTAGAAGGTCCTTTACTCTTGTAACCAAGTAATCCACTTAGCCTAGTGGTTAAGACTCAAGAGTGTGAAGGAGGAGGTCTTGGTTTCAACCTCCATTGGGTACATGGGTAGCGTATTTTTCCCAAAGAGATCTAGAGCCTTCTAGAAGCATCCACTTGAGTTAACTAGAGTTAACTGGGACACTTGGTGCACATGCAGTTACATGGTTGACACATGGATGGTTAGTATCCACTTGCCCAAGAAGGCAGTCCCTTAGAGAGAGCTACATATAAAGGCATTTGGTTGGGAGGAGAGTCATCTCTCTAGCACGTGGTGGTCGTAATCTTGCAGACTCATCTTGATGTTTCTCTCCTCAAAATTCCTTTTGTTAAAAAGCAAGTAATAGATATTCTCAATAGTCACTTTGGTAGAGACATCTCTTCCTTTTTGGCTTGGGAATTGGCCATTAAAGATATTCAGAAGGTTCTCACCGTCTTCAAGATTAAGGCAAAAAATATTAGGAACAAAAGAAGAATGATGATTCCTAAAGAGATATACAAGGTTAAGTCTTCTAAGGATAGTGTCTCCATTATTATTCAGAAGGTCCTTGATCTCTAGGATAGTCTAAGATATGAAGACTACATTGTTGCTAGTGGTGCCCTTGCCACGTCAAGAGAATTTTGGGCTGGAAAAGTGGGCAAGCCAAATAAACACATGTTTGATCTTATGAGGAAAAAGAGAGCTAGAGATTTTATTCCTTTACTCAAGAAGGCTTTTGGTGGTCATGCTACTTGTATGAAAGAGAAATTACAGGAGGCTTTGTGCTTCTTTACCAATGTTTTCTCTATGCCTCCCAAGAGGGAGGGGGGGGCACATTTGGAGAGCCAGAACTTCTATTGATCTAAAAAGGAAGAAAATGATTCCTAAAAGTCTGGCCTCCCTCCTTGATCTCCCCCTCTCTGTTGGTGCGGTTAGAGAAACCATTAGTAAATTGAAGGCTGAGAAGTCTCATGGACATGATGGTATCCCTAATGAATTCTTTCAGGAGCTTAAGGAAATTGTTGTACCCATTATTCTCTTGATCTGGCAAGAAGCCATTAGACGAGGTACTCTTTCTACCTTTATGAACATTGGAGTGATTAAACTTGTTCACAAAAAAGGACCTAGGGATGACCTTAATAATTGGAGACCTATTTCTTGCTTGACTGTCTCTCTTGCTAGAAGGTTGAGCCTCCTGATGGACAGTATCATTCTCCCAGAGCAAAAAGGTTTTATTAAAGGCAGGTATATTCTTGATACTATCATATCCTTATGGGAAGGTATTGATTTTGGTAAAGATTCCAACATTGATACCTATTTTTTTAAGGTTGATTTTGATAAAGCTTATGACCATATTGAGTGGGATTTCTTATTACAGTCTCTTCATGACATAGGAGCTGTGAAAAGGTTTATTAAGTATACTAGTGTTCTTTTTGGTAATGCTCATTCTAAAGTTGCTATGAATGGTCATCTGTTTGAGCCCTTTAAAATCTGTAGGTCTATAAGACAAGGATGCCCTCTAGCCCCTCTGTTGTTTGCTATCACCAATGATGCTTTTGGATGGTTAATTAAGGATTGTATTAATAAACGTGATATAAAAGGTATTGAAATCCCTGGTTCCCCTTCCCACCTCTGTCTACAAATGTTTGCTAATGACACAAAAGCTGATGAACACTCTGCTAATAATTTTCTTCAGTGTCTTAATTTATTTTGTTTAGCAAGTGGATCAGTTGTCAATCATAACAAAATAGGTTTCTTCTCTACTAACAAAATTATTCCTTAGTGTATTAGAAATGCAGGTTGTGAAGTCATTAAGGAAGGTTATGTCTTTAGGCTTTTGGGTATACCAATGGGATTTGAAGTGACATATGAAAAAAGATGGAATTGGTTAATGGAAAAGTTTAGAGTAAAAATTTTTAAATGGATGGACATGCAACATAGTATTTCTTAAAGGGTTTTTGTTCTTAATCACTACATCCTGCCTTCTCTTACCTATTTTTTGGCTTGTTGGCATCCAAGCAGGAAACAACTTGCTCAAGCTATTTCTCTTGCAAGGAGGCTCTTGTGGGGAGGTAACAAGATTGCTAAGGTTGCCTGGAACATCTGTTGTATGAAAAAAACAGAGGGTGGGCTTGGTATTATTTGCTCCTCTAGAATGGCTGCCCAAGTGGCTGCTAAATGGATCCTGAGAGCTACTAACTCTGAGGACTATTGGGCCAGACTGATCAAGAGAAATATAGCTAAGTTTTATCTACAAGATAATAAAAGCTGGTGTAATCTTCAATTATGGGACATTGTTATTTCTCCTGCCATCATTGTTCCTAAAGGTTCCATGCTTGTGTGCAATTTTTGCAAAGCTTGGATGAAACTTAAGGGAAGTTATTCTTTACCTGTTTAGTTTTCTAATAATTTATCCTTTATTATGCAAGATTCCATGTGGTTTGGCTGGTCCTCTTTCACTAACAGTGACTCTCTGACTATAAAAATGAATAAATGCAAGAAGCCGGGATTTGATAACTGGAAGAGTCTCTTCAAAAATGAAGTCCTACTAGATGATATTAACATAATGAATACTAATTTTTTATCCTTGCATTGTAAACAGATGGTGAAGGACAAGAAGAGGGAGCTCTTATGCAAGCTGAATTGTAATCTCTAGAGGAAGCATGTTGATCTGCATGAGGTGGCCAAAGATATGTATCTCAACTTTAGAAGATCAAGTGAGAGCATCAGAACTATTGTGATGAAGCTTAACAGAAAATGGAGCATTTCTTGGCACCATCAACAATGGACATACAGATTTCAATGTATCTGGTCTTTCCATCAATCAATCAAGCATTCTTTCCTGCTTTGGTTGATTATACACAGAGGGGTGTGGACGGGGAGTAAAGCATAGGAATATAAAATTGGTGCTGGAAAATGCTTCCACTGTGGGTTTACTGAAGACCTGGAACATTTATTCTTCACATGTCAGGTTGCTCAAAGATATTGGCAAGGAATAAATCTGTATTGCAAAAATTTTGGAATGAAACCTCCTGATTTGAGAGAATTTCTCCTTGTGAAGCAATCAGAATGGACATTGTGTTATGGAAGCTCATTAGAGCCCACATATTGTGGACAATATGGAGACACATAAATTCAAAGCTTTTAAGTGGTAACTCCAAGAATTATTTTTTCTCTTGTATGTTGGGAGTTAGGAGAATTCTGAATCTCTGTATGTCCTATCTTCCACCTGACTCTCAGCTTGAAACCAACCCTTCCTCTATCTTCAGAAATAATCTGTGTACCTCTTGGAGAAATAAGCTGTTGAAAAGGTACTGTCATGGACGAAGGAAACCATCCTGAACCTAAGATTCCATGTGAACCCTGTATCTCATGATTGGTTCAGAATTAGGAGAAACCAATGCTTCCATTGCGTCCGGAATGTGCCAAAACCCCAAGATCAACTGTCTATTCGCTGAATTCTGACATTGGGAGGTCTTGTTACAAATCGATGACATCATGATGACATCATCAGTTCGCAACCGCCTTGGGAACCGCCCTTGAAAACCTATATAAGGAGGGGTTGGCCACATTCATAATCAGTCTTGCCAATGCCAGTCTTGGGAGCTCAAGGAGTCGTGACCTCCAAGTAAGTACATTCAAGTTCCAGTTCAAGTTCTAGTCTTGTTTCTAGCTCTAGTCTTGTCTAGTCTTGTATTGTGGACATCCTTTCTTGTCCTATTGTAATCTCGTAGTACGAGATCCTTTCTAGTTATTTCTTGTATCCAGTTCATATCCCTGAGGGGATTTCTTGTAATCGAGATATCTTGTTTCCTACCTACGATCCCGGGTTGTGGGATCTCCTGTATCATCTCTAGTCGAGTTTTCCATACCTATTGGTCCCGGGTTGTGGGACATCTTGTATCGATCGTATATTCTTGTAGCATTTTCCCTTCGTGGGTATTCTTGTAATCAGAACTGTGTTTCCGAAATCTTGTCTTGTGTAGTCAGAGAGCACAATCTAGTGCTCCCCTGACATTTTGGCAAGACTATCTTCTATCCAAGACCAGACATCATGGAGAACGCTTATGAACAGATCGTAGCATCACTTCAGAGTCTCCAACAACAAGTCGAAGACCTAAGTCGTCGACAGACACAAGTCGAGATGGGACATCCAGTGCATGTAGGTACACTCCTTCAAGAATTACAAGAACGAATCGGGAGTCTTCAAGCGAATCAAGGGAGTATTCAAGTGAACCAACGGCCCAGTACATCATTTGTGAAGGAACCCAAGATTTGCATGCCAGAAAAGTTCAATGGTGATCGTACAAAGTTTCGAGGATTCTTGCAACAAGTCAAATTGTACATTCGCATGCAGCCTGATAGATACCCTGATGATGCATCCAAGGTCGGTTTTATTGGAACCTTGCTCTATGGTCAAGCTTTATCATGGTTCGCCCCAATCTTGGAGAAGGATATGGCCGTACTTCATAATTATGAGGCATTTCTTGGAGAGCTTGTCGCCACATTTGGAGATGCAGACACGAGTCGAGTGGCAGAAACAAAACTTCGAAAGCTACGTCAAGGTAACCGCCCTGCCTCTACCTATGCATCAGAATTTAGGCAATTGATATGTGACCTCACTTGGCATGAAGATTATTTCATTAGCCAATTTAGATGGGGCTTAAGGGATGACGTGAAGGACCTTCTACTCACGATGCCAGAGGTGAAGACATTGAATGAATACATCAACCAAGCCATTCAATGTGATAACCGTCTTTTTGAAAGGAAACAAGAAAAACAAGTAGAAGGAAGACCTCGCCAATGGAAACCTTTCCAGCCTACTCCTAGAGATGACACTATGCCCGAACCTATGCAGATAGATGTAACTAGGTTCCAGCCTCTAACACCACAAGAGAAACAAAGAAGGAGGGATAACAAATTATGTCTATATTGTGGAAACCCTGGCCACATTGCAGTTAATTGTCCCAACAAGAGAACAAACTCCAAAGTCGCAGCCACCCTTGTAGAGCAGGGAAACGAGGAAGTCCAGTTGTAAAAGAGACCATACAGCCGGACCATGATATACGAAAGGGTCTCATAATTCCATCCACACCCGTAGAAACATGTCTTGCCCCTGTCAAGTTAATCCTGTCTAAGAAGACCCTTTCCCTCATAGCTCTAGTAGATTCAGGAGCGTCCTCATGTTTCATTGATGAAGGACTCGTTAAGAAACATGGAATTCCAGTACTTCGAAAGAACAGACCAGTAGTAGCCGAAGTAGTAGATGGACGGCCTCTAGCATCGGGGAATATAACCATGGAAACCATACCACTAAGAGTACACCTTGGTGACCATGATTCACACATATGTTTCAATGTAATATCGAGTCCAGCAAATATGGTTATCATCGGAATGCCGTGGTTAAAGAAACATAATCCAGAAATTAATTGGGAAAAGAATAAAATCACCCGTCGAGATATCCAGAAGAACCCAACATATGTTGGAGCTAAAGCCTTCATACATGCAGTAAGGAAGGAACCTACATATATGATCTATGCCATACCAGCTCAAGAATCCAAGAAAGATGATCCAGTACAGCTACCCAATCAGTACAACGGCTTTGAAGATGTTTTTGAAAAGAAGAATGCAGATATCCTTCCAGAGCATAGACCTTATGATTGTCCCATAGATCTTCAAGAGGGAACACAACCACCCTTTGGACCAATCTACAGACTATCTCCAGAGGAACTTACAGAACTACGCAAGAACATTGATGAGAATCTAGCAAAGGGGTTTATCAAACACTCGAAGTCTCCAGCAGGAGCTCCTATTCTATTTGTAAAGAAGAAGGATGGGACTCTCCGGATGTGTGTAGATTATCGTGGATTGAACAAAGTCACTATAAAAAACAGATACCCTCTACCACTCATATCAGAGCTCTTGGAACGCCTTGGAAAAGCAAAATTCTTCACGAAAATTGATCTTCGAGGAGCTTACAACCTTGTCAGGATCAGAGAAGGAGACGAATGGAAGACAGCATTTCGAACAAGGTATGGGCATTTTGAATATGTAGTTATGCCCTTCGGTCTTACAAATGCTCCAGCTGTCTTCCAACATATGATGAATGATATTTTTCGAGAATATTTAGATGATTTTGTTGTAATATACCTTGATGATATCTTGATATTTTCAAAAAATCTAGAGGATCATGAAGATCATGTAAAGATAGTCCTAGAGAAACTAAGAGAAAAAGGATTGTATGCGAAATTGGAGAAGTGTTCTTTTCATAAGACAGAAGTGGAATTTTTAGGGTACATAGTATCAGATAAAGGAATTTTTATGGACCCTAAGAAGATTGAGACAATCCTTGATTGGCAACCACCTTCATGTGTTCGAGATGTACAATGTTTTTTGGGGTTTGCCAATTTCTATAGGATATTCATCAGAGATTACTCCAAGATAGTGACACCTCTTACCAAGCTTACAGGGAACTCCAAATTCTCATGGACCGAAGAAGCAGAGAAGGCCTTTCAGACCTTGAAATCAGCATTCACTACTGCTCCAATCCTAGTTCATCCTGATTCTAGTAAGCCCTTCTTCCTTGAGACAGATGCATCGGACTTTGCTCTAGGGGCCATTCTTTCCCAATATGGAGATGATGGACAACTACATCCAGTTGCATATCATTCAAGGAAGTTTTCCCCTCCAGAAATTAATTATGAAATTCATGATAAAGAACTCCTTGCCATAGTAGACGCGTTTGATACCTGGCGTCACCATCTAGAAGGAGCAGCTCATAAAGTCATTGTATATTCAGATCACAAGAACCTAGAGTATTTTATGACCACCCGGATCCTCAATAGAAGGCAATCTCGATGGAGTAACTTTTTATCCAGATTCGACTTTGTCATCACATACCGTCCAGGACGTCATCAATGTCAGTCAGATGCCCTATCCAGAAGATCTTACCTTGCACCAAAGAAGGGTGAAGAGGCCTTTGATCAACAAGAGAGTGTATTACTCAAGCCCGAGCATCTCCAGTTAGCAGCTATCTCTTCAAGCCATCATGAAGATTCAGCCTTGAATCAGTTGATCCGTGAGAATCTACCACAGGATGAATTGTTTTGTAACGTTAAGCAGAAAGCTCAAGAAGGAAAATTCCAAGAAGTAAACGAATTTCAGGAAAAGGATGGTTTACTACTCTATAAGAACCTATTGTATGTCCCTCCAGGAAAGCCCAGGATCCAAGTACTTCAACAACGCCATGACAACCTTGCAGCAGGACATTTTGGAGTAAATAAAACAATAGAACTCATATCAAGGGACTTTTGGTGGCCTCAGATGTGGAAGGAAGTCAAAGAATACATTCGAACCTGTGATACTTGCAATAGATCTAAGGTACCCCGACATAAACCTCATGGCCTCTTGCAACCTCTACCTATTCCAGAAAGGCCATGGGCTTCATTGTCGATGGATTTCATCACAGATCTACCAAAGTCAGATAAGTATGATGCCATTCTTGTTATTGTGGATAGATTTACAAAGATGGCACACTTCATTCCAACTACCAAGGCAATCACAGGTGCAGCCACTGCCAGACTTTTTCTTAGGTACATATTTAGGCTTCATGGATTGCCTGATGACATTGTCAGTGATCGAGGTCCACAGTTCATATCCAGCTTTTGGAACAGTCTTTGCAAGCTCCTTGGTGTTCAAGTTAAACTATCTACAGCAAATCATCCACAGACTGATGGACAAACAGAACGAGTGAATCAAGTCCTGGAGCAATATCTCCGTTGCACTAGCAACTATCACCAAAATGACTGGTTTGAGTTGTTACCCTTTGCAGAGTTTGCCTATAACAATAGTGTTCATGCATCTACTAAGCAAACTCCCTTCTTTGCAAACTATGGACAACATCCAAGGATGGATATACAACTCTCAAATCATGTCAAGAACCCAGCTGCCAGAGACAAGGCCCAGTACCTGATGGACATTCACAAAGAACTGAAGGAAGAGATCCATAAAGCTCAACAACAATATAAGTACTATGCAGATCAACATCGTGTCCAGAATCCATCGTATCAAATTGGGGATAAAGTATGGTTACTCCGAAACAATTTACAAACTTCAAGGCCTTGTGCAAAGTTAGATCATCAAAAGTTTGGACCATTTACCATCTTGGCCAAGATTAATCCAGTCACCTTCAAACTCCAGTTACCGAGTACCATGAGAATACATCCAGTTTTCCATGTATCCATGTTGGAACCATATCAGATTTCACCATTGAGGGGGGAGAGACCTAGTCCTTCACCACCTATTGAGATTGATGATCATGAAGAATTTGAAGTCGAGCATGTCCTAGATTCCAGAATATCCCGGGGAAGATTGGAATACCTTATTCATTGGAAAGGGTATGACATCAGTGATCGTACTTGGGAACCTGCAGAAAACCTTCAGAGAGCACCAATCAAGGTTCGAGAATTCCATAAGAAAAATCCAACGAAGCCGAGACCAGATAACATGACCGCTCCTCGTGGAACTCGTCGCTTGAGGGGGAGGTGATGTCATGGACGAAGGAAACCATCCTGAACCTAAGATTCCATGTGAACCCTGTATCTCATGATTGGTTCAGAATTAGGAGAAACCAATGCTTCCATTGCGTCCGGAATGTGCCAAAACCCCAAGATCAACTGTCTATTCGCTGAATTCTGACATTGGGAGGTCTTGTTACAAATCGATGACATCATGATGACATCATCAGTTCGCAACCGCCTTGGGAACCGCCCTTGAAAACCTATATAAGGAGGGGTTGGCCACATTCATAATCAGTCTTGCCAATGCCAGTCTTGGGAGCTCAAGGAGTCGTGACCTCCAAGTAAGTACATTCAAGTTCCAGTTCAAGTTCTAGTCTTGTTTCTAGCTCTAGTCTTGTCTAGTCTTGTATTGTGGACATCCTTTCTTGTCCTATTGTAATCTCGTAGTACGAGATCCTTTCTAGTTATTTCTTGTATCCAGTTCATATCCCTGAGGGGATTTCTTGTAATCGAGATATCTTGTTTCCTACCTACGATCCCGGGTTGTGGGATCTCCTGTATCATCTCTAGTCGAGTTTTCCATACCTATTGGTCCCGGGTTGTGGGACATCTTGTATCGATCGTATATTCTTGTAGCATTTTCCCTTCGTGGGTATTCTTGTAATCAGAACTGTGTTTCCGAAATCTTGTCTTGTGTAGTCAGAGAGCACAATCTAGTGCTCCCCTGACAGGTACTCCATAACCAGATTATATATGATTCATTTTTTTGATATGTACATCAACTTCCGGATCTTGTAACATCCTGCTTAGAGGATTTTGTGTAGTGATATCCCTGGTGGATGTTTAATGCAGGGAATTTCTCGGGATCTTTCCCTCCTACGTGATCTCCCTGCTTTGCACTTTATTTTTTTAGCATCAATTTTATCTTCTTTTGCTTTTCTTCAAAAAAAAAACTTCAAAGTCCCTCATCGCCTTATCCTTGTCTGATTGAAGTAGAGAAAAAATCCAACCATCTATAGCTAGTGGCCACTTGGCAAAAGTCAACAAGGCAGCTGCAGTCGGCCCTTTGTATTCTAAATTTTGAATCATCTCTCGAGACTTGGCATTAACCTAAGCGGCAAAAAAAATCCAATCCCCATCGTCGGTAGGAAAATGACCCAATTCGTCGCCAACTATCATTGGAGCTCCTATTGGACCATATTTAGGTCCGTCATCAGAAGTGCCGTAACAAATTTTGTTTTTGCCAGTGTGGCAAACTATAAAGATGACATATATGGTGATGCTTGGGGTGACCCAAACGGATTGTCTACCTACTGATTGTTTCTACTAGGTCACCCGATTTTCCATTGTCTTGAGTGAGCTCCTATCTGCTTGCGCTCCTATCCTACTGCAAGAGAATGAAGACTATGACCACCACATGCTAGAGAGATGACTCTCCTCCCAACCAAATGCCTCTATTTATAGATCTCTCCAGGGTAGTGCCTTCTTGGGCAGGTGGATACTAATCGTCCAAGTGTCAACCATGTAACTACATGTGTGCCAAGTGTCCCAGTTAACTCGAGTTAACTCAAGTGGATGCTTCTAGAAGGTTCTAGAGCTCTTTGGGCAAAATACTCTCCCCATGTTCCCCATCAGGATTGAACCCAAGACCTCCTCCTTCACATCCTTGAGACTTAACCACTAAGCTAAGTGGATCACTTGTTCACAAGAGCATAAGACCTTCTACTAAGTCTAAAACTTGAGATCTTTGGTCATATACACGGATCACCAAACGGTATCCGATTTCAGGTCTGTCTGAACCGGCTAGACCCTTGGATCATAGACTTACTTTATTACATTCTTCCTCCCTTGGAAAATATTTTCGTCCTTGAAAATAGAGCTATATACATATTGTAGGCAACCCCCGAGCCTCATGTTCTAGAACTGGAAGAACATGGTCATGTTCTAAAACTAGAAGAACATGTCTCATCTCTGCGGTGGCCTCCTTGCCCAAATGATGCAAAACACTGGCTCATTTTGCACTTTGATGAACTGAACAAAGTACAAAGTATTGAGAATATGAGAATGCATCTCCCTTTTGTATCTTGGAGTCACTCTTTTTCCATTTCATTTCCTTGTATTTCCTTTGTATTTGGGTACCTTGCCATTTGCTTCTACCAGTTGTATTCATTCTCCTTTCAGGGGAATTATCCCACATGAGATGTATTTTGGAGAGCCCCTCACAAATCTATATAAGGAGGGCCTCTCCCCCATTTGTAATTGGTTAGAAGCTTGAGAAGTCTACTCCATGCTCTTGGCAAGCTCATTTCTAATCCACATGAGTTTACCCATTTCATGGTCTACTCATTTTGTGTCTCACACATTCTTTGTTTTGTGAGAGTACTTTACTTTTCATTTTGCTTCCGCATGCGTACTCTCTACATGGTATCAGAGCGCTAGGTGGAGGTCTTGGTGGTGCGTTTGATGATGATTTTGGTGGTGGCGGTGCTTGAGTTTTGGTGGTGCATCTCTCTCCTCATTGAGAGAAGCTTCTCTTTGCCATGAATTCATACCCTTTTGGGTTATACTTTGCCCATTTTCCTACCCTCCCACCCTTTATTCATCCAGTTTTCAACCTTCTTTTTTTCACCATTTTCCCACTTTCCAACCCCCCCCCCCCCCCCCCCCACACACACACCCTCCTTGTAGTAATCATATGCCCATTTGAAGATATTTTGTGGCGTTGCCATGAGATCTCATATTTTTGAACTTGTTTCTAAACGCTTTTAGTCATGCTGTTGATAATATTGTGAATAGTTGGAAGTGTTTACAAAACATTTTGTTTTTCCTTTGACGCACGTGTTGAGTCTTTCTTTTTCATTGTTCATCGTGGAGGATTGTCAACTACCGTGCCTCGCCTATTTCTGATCAACAAACACAGAGATACTTGGCCTTCCATCCAACCTCATAGTGTATTTACAATAACGGCTCGCAACAATGTTATCTATGCACTTTTCACGATGATTGACTCACATAACGTTCTGTCCTCTATTGCGCATCTCTGCAATCATCATTAAGCAGTACATGTAGGAATCGACGCAAGCTTCCGCTTAATCATCTACAGCGCAAGCTAGTCAAAGTGACAGTGTGCTAAACACAACAAACACCTCTGCAGCACCAGCCGAGTGAGAACGACAGAGAGAGAGACAACGGAAGCAAGCATCTCAGCTACTGCAGACGATGACTTTCAACTCCTTAGACAGAGCAAGCTTCGCTCTGAGCGCAAGAAAGAAAGGGAGATAATAAGAGGCAGTAGCGCCTCTGAGCAAGACGAAGAAAGATCTGAGATCCTTCAGTAGATGCGTGTGACAAAGAGGGATACTGCTCGTACAGCATCACAACATGCTATGCATCAGCCAACGAACGCTGGATACTACTCGTACAACATCACAACTAGTACAACAGTGATGCTTTGGTCGTCGGCCCCTACAGTCTCTCTGTTTCAACGACAACAGCACGCCAATGGACATCCTCAGTGATGCTTTGGTCGTCGGCCCCTACAGTCTCTCTGTTTCAACGACAACAGCACGCCAATGGACATCCTCAGTGACAGAAAAAGAAGATCGCTGTGTGTGCATCATCAAAGCGTTACTATGCCATTTCCATTATCTGCACCAAGTGCCCAAGCTGCACTGCGTAAGCTTTGAAGGAGGAGATCAGCGCTGAACTGCTAAACATCTGAGACAAACTCGATGACTTGCTGCGTTGTCCTCTACCAAGAGAGAGCTCTGAGCCCAAGGTGTTATCGTCCTCGGGCTACGGACACACTCATTCCTTTGACAGAGTGAGCCTCGCTTTAGTGATGCTGGTGTTCATCGCCCTCCATCTATTACGACAGACCGAGAGAGAGAGAGAGGGGGAGAGAGAGAGCACAAAGGCTTGTAGTTGGCGCACACTACGTGATGATGACATGGTTGAGCCACCGAATCCTGACAACCAGAAGGGGAATCGGTTCTCTAGACACTACGCTCCACTCCTGATAATGACTAAGTAGCACTCCAGTTAACAAGGTGGCTCTCCCAGTTAACAAGGTGGCACTGCATTCATATCTTGGAGTCGAGTCAGACTTACAAAAAAAAAATTACTCTCTTGCTTCACTAAGTCCAAGCGGCAAGGAAATTCACACCGAAAATCCATGGCCAGCTTCGCCTTGGAATTTGATCTCAGTCTAAAAGTGTGCCCACTGCCCACTATTTGTGTGGAATATGACATCTTAATTGGATATTGTGTCCACGGATTCACATCGTCGATGACATACACGGATGACACTTATATATATATATAAATTTTTGCCTTATATGTTCCACGTTAAATTCTTGAGATAATTCGATTGAACTTCTGACCCACAAAACCATTCACTTTTTAGTGAGCAAATTCTCTCTCCAAGGAATGATATTTTCTCCACACACACTATAGCATCCAAGTTACTCATTTCAAGGAAACCTCCTTTGGACTGGCGCTTTGTATTTTCTAAAGGGTTAAACCCTCTCTCTTAAGGACACAATCAACCACTACTTTACAAACACCTTTCCAAAGGTTTCCACCCAACATTAGCACCCATTATAATCACTAAGGGAGTTACTTTTGTATGTTCTAAAGGGATGAACCCTACCCTTTGACTCTATGTTGGCACACTCAAGGCATTAAGTGCCCCCTCATTGTACATCAAGAGAAAAAGTGTTGTGTGTGTGCCTACTTTTGGGTTGGAGGCTAATCTAAGCCCACCCACAAGCTCTCTCAAAGGTTCTAAGCCTACTCTAAGGCTCAATCGGTGTGCAACGGACTATCTAAGCCCTCCTCTCGCGTCGACTTATTTTGGTGTGCAGGGCTACTCTAAGCCCTCCCCCCTCCCCCCTCCCCAAGAAGTTTAAATTTGGTGTCCCGTTATTCATTTCAAGCTTTGCAATTATTTCGAAGCAGTATTTCGGCAAGTGTCTTTGATAGTGTTTTTAAACACTTTATCCTCAAAGCATTGTAATGACCAAAAGTGAAGGTAGCTCACCATCTATGGCTAACTTCTTACCCTCTTTCACCCCTATTTTTATGCCCAAGGATGAATGCCTCAATGGACAAAATTACAATCTATGGAAAGATGTCATGCGCACATATCTCTACACGAATCTCCTGCATGAGGTAGTAGATGGGTCAGACCCTGAACCCGATAGGCATACCAACTTAGACAATTGGCATGTGTGGAATGTCAAGGACAAACGAGCTTTAGGTCAGCTATTACTTGCCTGCGATGAACTGACGAAAGGACATATCATGGCTTGTAAGACATCCAAGGATGCTTGGGATACATTAGTTGCTTTGTATGAAGACAAGAACCCTTCAAAAATATATGCATTAGAGGCCGAGTTTCATAATTTGAGCATTCGTCCAAACGACACCATTACCAAGGTCATAGCCCAATTTGAGGACTACCAGCGTAAATTAGCACTATGTGGTAGGCAGATCTCTAGTGAAGACATGGCCATTAGACTTCTCAACAAGTTACCAAAGTCATACGAGACATTTGTCACAACTTTGTATAATCGCGGCCAAGTCTTATCTTGGGAAGAGGTTCGTCGCCTATTGCTCCTTCACGACTCGCGAGCCAAATCGACTTCGTCACAAGAGTCAGCCATGAAGGCCAAAGGCCCATTTACTAAAGGCAAAAACACAAGTCATCAGGCAAGCAATGGATCTAAGCAAGGATTGCACAATTCATTGAAGAAATTCACTTGTAATTTTTGTGGCAAACCTGGACACATTGAAAAATATTGCTTCAAGAAAAAGAATCAGGACAAGTCTAAGTCTAACCCCAAGAATGAACATCATTCTCACTGCACAAGTGAAGACCTATTTTTCACAAGTGAACACAAAGCACTTGTGGCAACCACTCCCAAGAAAGAATTGATTTTTGATAGTGGTGCTTCATCCCACATGTGCCATGACAAAGATGATTTTCATGAGTTTGAAGAGCATCAAGGACAAGTTTACCTTGGAGACAACAAGTACATTGAAACCCAAGGAAGAGGAAAAGGTCAAGTCATCAACTCTGAAGGCGAGACCAAGTCATTAAAAGATGTTCTGTATGTACCAAGCCTCTATAAGAATCTTCTTTCAGTCAAAGCCATTACAAAGTGCAACATGACAGTTCAGTTCGATCACAACCAAGTTCAAGTCATTGATCGCAAATCTAATGAAGTGATAGCTAAAGGATATGAAGAAAAGGGTCTCTACAAGCTTTCAAGTTTTATGGCCAAGGATTCAAGTATCAACTTGTGGCATTGCAGATTTGGACATACCTCTTGCTTAGCTAAGATCTCTTCCAATCATCTTGTCAAAGGTCTACCCAGGATCGCACAAGTGGAATTGAATTGCAAAGCATGTGACAAGCAAACAACTTTCTCTCTACCTAAAGAAGCATCCATTATTGCAAATAAACCCTTAGCATTAGTCCATATTGACATTTGTGGACCAATGAGTACACCTTCTCTAAGTGGGTCAATTTACTTCTTCCTGATTGTCGATGACTTCACTAGATACACATGGGTTTATTCACTTAAGCATAAAGAAGATGCCATTTCCAAGTTTAAGGAGTGGATAGAAACAATTGAAGAAGACTTTCCAAGTCCTTTGAAGATCATCCGATCTGATGGAGATAGTAGCTTTGTCAACCCAAACTTCTCCAAGTATTTGAAGCAACATGGAATCAAGTATCAAGCCAAGCAAGATACTCAACCAGGTATTGCATTACAAAAGAGTCGAAGTGTGATCCAAATGGCCAAAGTTATGCTTAGACAAAAGCAACTTCCACCAAAGTATTGGGGTGAAGCAGTACAACAATACACATTCAAAATAGAGGTTTTTCAGATGTTTTGAAGAACAAAACACCATTTGAGGCTTACTTTCAAAAGAAGCCAAGTGTAAGCTATTTCCGCGTCTTTGGTAGTGATGCCTATGTCCACGGCCATGCTGATGATCGGCCTAAGTAGTACATTTTCATAGGGTACAGTGAATGACAAAATGCATACAAACTCTATGATCCAAAGAGTCACTCAGTTACAGTAACCAAAGACTGCACCTTTGATGAATCCTCTAAGTATTCATCCCTTTTGGATCCTCCCATTTCGGATTCAGAGGGTAATCATTCCAGTTTTGAACAGTCACACTATGTGGAGCATGCTCTCTTTGTACATGAATTTCCCGATCATGATATAGTTTTGGAGCATGAGGAATCAGAGATATCATCTCAGCTTATACCTCAGATGGATATACCTATCATATCATCGAAGGTTTATATTTCACCTCAGCTTCAATTGGGCATTACTCCAGGATCAGTGACTTGTCATTTTCCACTCATATCTTCCAGAGTCCACTTACCTTGTCTACTGTAGCAGTTTGAGCATATACCTTTCCATCCATGGAGTCTAGCATCTTTTCAGTTACCACATGATACTTTGGCATCTATATGGACTCATCACTCAGTTGGATCCTATTCTGAAACTGCTTCTCAGTTCAGAGGGGGCTTCCATGGTTCTACCAACACACATCACGACTTTGTACTCTCCATGGAGGATCACAACATACAGATGTACTACCATGTGACTATGATTTTGTGCTTCATGCTTTATGTCTCACTCTTGTAGGACCTACTTCTTGGCACTACACATAGTGTGGTGGACGTGGTGAAAGCTTTGGAGGTTCCGACATACCACATGGAGTCATCCTACCTATCTTGCATGGAGGTGATCTCGTCCCGTGAGATCTTGTTACGTTCCTATACCTCGTTGGTGGCGTACCTCTCGAGCATCCGCTTGATCCATCTGGTGGACATATTATGGAGTACCTGGCGATCCCGCATGGTCGATACCACTTGGAGGCTATGGATTCCTAGACGTGGACTTCCTGGTGCTCATGTTGCTGCTGATACATTCGTGGTGGACCTTTCTCACATACCCTAGCAACCTCCATACACTACAAAATAGAGCTGCAGAGGGGGTGTTGAGAATATGAGAGTGCATCTCCCTTTTGTATCTTGGAGTCACTCTATTTCCATTTCATTTCCATTACATTTCCTTGTATTTCCTTTGTATTTGGGTACCTTGCCATTTGCTTCTACCAGTTGTATTCATTCTCCTTTCAGGGGAATTATCCCACATGAGATGTATTTTGGAGAGCCCCTCACAAATCTATATAAGGAGGGCCTCTCCCCCATTTGTAATTGGTTAGAAGCTTGAGGAGCCTACTCCATGCTCTTGGCAAGCTCATTTCTAATCCACATGAGTTTACCCATTTCATGGTCTACTCATTTTGTGTCTCACACATGCTTTGTTTTGTGAGAGTACTTTACTTTTCACTTTGCTTCCGCATGAGTACTCTCTACACAAACTAGTGAAAGAATAATAAGGGTGGATCTAAAGACATCCCTGACCAATTCATAGTTTCTAGATGTGCGATCTAGGCACAAACATATGAATTGGGTGGATTCAAATTAGTAGTCCATTTTTGGGCATGACTAGTGCATGGATTTAGTAATGAAGGTGGGGTTCTTATCCCTCGCAAGACTTTGAGAACTCTTCATTCACTTGAATTTTTTTTGAAGAACTTGAAGTTTGCTTGTCTCAAACATCTAAGTTGGATGTTTGTACAATGGTTAACTCTGATCCAACATCTACTTGATTGTTTCACCTAGCTAGAGGACTACTTTGTCCAAATGGGTTACAAAATCCTATGTAAACTGTAGGAGAAAGTTTACCATTTCTGTTGAATCAACCATGCTAACTTGACCAATTCAAATTCAAAATGAAAATTGTCCAAGTTAGGAAACTTTTCTCAAAGATTTAACTTAAAAGTTATCGGGAATTTTGTCAATCTACTGAGCAATTCCTAACTTCTCTATTCTAGAGTATACTGGACTCTAGGAAATTATTTATGTTATAACAGCTTGTACATAACATCTATCTAGGATGTTCAAGTTAGTTATCTAATTCTAACCGGCTAACCCTGGTCTTTTGCAAAAGGAATCAGATACCATGTCTGAGCCAATTCCAAAAGATTTGGAAAGCGGAAAGAAATAACTAAAACTCTATACAACCAATTCAAACTTCGAACATACATAAACTTGCTATGAGTCAAAGTCTAGTTGACTCAGGACTTTAACTTCTCAACGATCTATTTCAACAAGGTATTGAAGCATTGTCTTTATCTTTAAGAGAAATAAGTTGGATTCTCAAATAGATTCAAAGCAACTCAAAAACATCATCCAACCACAAAATACTAGTGTGGTAACCAACATCAGCGTGTCGACCCGCTGAGGTTCTGTTGATGAGTTTTGTATTCAAATAATGCTTCACTTGATACTAAGTTCATGTCAGATTCATACTTTTTGACTCCTAATCGTGAATGCAATTCTTGTGCATTTCTTTGAGTTAAAAGAGTGAATTTACCAAGTTACACTAGGAACTTGATGCTTAACTTAGTCAATTAAATCTTTAGTTGAAATGATCAACTCAAAATCAAAGTCCAACTTCTTTCAGAAATTTATCAAATATTTCTGATCAATAACACTTAAGCTTGAAGTGTTCTAAGAAGATCTTGGAAGTTACTTACTTCATATCTTCAGTTTCCTTGATCTTGAAGTCATCTTGAAGTATCTTAAGATATTACTTTTATTCTTCTTGAATTAGACTCCTTTTTAGAAGTCTTAATTCTCTTGAGGATCAAAATTAACTTCAAGACTCAGACTAGGACTAAAAGATAATTATCATCCACGGTCCGATGTCCCATACCATCTTTCAACATCAATCTGAGTATAAAATCTGGTGTCCCATACCACCCTATTTTATATTCACATTGATGTGTGGGTGATACTTATCCTAAAGTAAAAAATCTCTTGATAGAGTACCTTATCTCTTCAATTCTTTTACAAGAATTTGGAAGTTTCAGGCATTACCTCTAACTAGATTTTCTAGGTTTTGATTCCTTTCACATGATTGTCTCACAATCATGTGCTTTCCATACTTGGAACAACTTACTTTTTTCACAATTTTCCATTCGATAAATGGAACTTGAGTGAATATTTCCTAACGGAATTTTTACTGCCAATACTTGGGCAATATAGAGTAGTTCTAATCGCACATTCTTGGACAATCATGGCCAAGTTTGATCAAGTCTGGTTGATACTTGCGACAAAAATAAAGACTTAGTCTTTATCTTTTGAGATCTCTTAAACTATCTTAAGCTTCTTTGCTTACCTGCAGGATTTTTTGAGATCTTCCCCTCAACTTAAGTCCAAGCATTTTCTAATACTTTTCAAATTCCAAAGCTTAGAATCTTTGATATACCTTTAGGTTATATCACTATTTGGACTTAAATATCAAAACTGGTGGTTAGGGATTTGCTGGGAACTACTTGCTATAAAACTTCTCTTGCAAGATGCTAGTTTCACATCTGGGGAGATTTTTCTTTCAAGAACTTTTTGATTCCTACCAAGGGATCAAGCAATACTAAGCTAATGATTCATCTTGGAATCTTCTCCTTTACTAGAAAGATCTTCAAAAGGAATTCTAGACTTTTGGATAAGACCAAGACTTAAGGCTTTGCTTGTCCAAAAGACATTCTCATTTAACTAAGGAAATAGTTAATTGGACTCTTTCATTAGCTTATCTTTAGGAAATAACTTAATTTTCAAAGATTAATTTACTTGGGTCTCTTCAAGGCCTTACCACTTGAAGCTAATCTTTTAGGAAAGAACTTGTTTCCTAAATTGTCTTTAGGAAATATCGTGATTTCTTAAGATATATCTGTTTCAGAAAATGAAAATAATTTGAATCATTTCGTTAATTGTCATGACTTTAGGAAATTACTTGATTCCTAAAGATCAATTAATATTTTTCTTGGTTTCTTTTTTTTAAGCCTTGAGTTAGCTTAAATAGAATCAAGCAAGTTCCCTTCAAAACTTTTCGTGTCGATTGATGACCTTGCATCATGCCTCGAGATGCATTTTTGGAAACTAACATCTATGAACACTAGAGTTCCAAGGATTTTAGAAGTTCAATACTTCTACTTATTTTCATCAATGTGTGATGAATATTAAAGTATTAAACCTTCCAAAATATGTTGAACTTACAGGTTCAATTGGTTTGTGTTTCAACAGAAACTTCCCTACTTGGGTGCATGAACATGAACATCCAAAAACAACTAAATCCTCGTTAGTTGCTAAGAATGTCTAGGTTTCTTCCCAAACTTAGACTGAGCATGCACATTGGAAAGAAGCTCTATTTTCTTGGCATCTTAATGACAAGAAAAAATGAATACTTACTTTCAACATGCTTTCTTTTCCTCAAAAAGACTCCTACTAAGTGGTACCTATGTATCACTTTTTGGGAAAAAATAGACTAGATACTTAGTTGTATGATGGTGAAGATCCTCGCAACTAGGTAATTTTCTATTTTGTCCACCTAGCTAAGTGAAGTTAGAAAAAGAAAGAAACGAATGTATACGTGTTCAGCTACTTACCAAAAGATCATGCGTATGCACATGCATCTAATTGCATGCAAATGCATGTTCATGTATGCAAATGCCCATTCTTGGGTGAAAATACATGTGATTACATGCAAGTGTAATGAACTTAAGAAAATCTCAAGCTTATTAGGTATGCAAACAAGCATCCATGCAAAAACAACCTGCTTGCTATTCTGGCAAAAAGTAATTATTCAAGTGCATGAACTGGAGAATTAACTACCTTTCCCAAGCAAGTGTGAACTTGATGTGCATAAAACATTCTTTTATGCACAAATAATCTTTTCATTTTTTGTGCATGAATAGAAATTTCAGTTGCATGCTTAAAACTGAAAAAGTACTTTGTATACTTTTGTGTCATTTCAATACCGTTTAGTTCTCTAATTAGCTTTCATGTTGAGATAATCATA